>JAWQFJ010017500.1:0-17500 GCA_034096865.1 Theodoxus fluviatilis
AAGGTCGAAGTCCGCCCGACCCCAAAGGACCTCAACTCTAAATCGGCCTGGCCGTGCCGTTGTTGATGATGCATGCCATACCTACAGGAAGCAGCTCCTTCTATTAAAAGCTCTCCTCTCTATAGATATCCAGGTGATGTAACGAGACGCCATTTTCGTGTACAGACAGTCAATGCTTCAGTGGCTAAGAGGCACCCAGATGTCTTCTGCATAACTCGGGGTCGTAGGTGAAGGCCGCGTCAATGTGAAAGGTGCTTGGACTTTGGGATCGCTTCTAGGAGGTTACTTTTGTGGTTGGAACATGTGTGTGTGTGTGTGTGTGCGCGTGTGTGTGTGTGTGTGTGTGTGTGTGTGCGTGTGTGTGTGTGTGTGTGTGTGCGTGTGTGTGTGTGTGCGCGCGCGTGTGTGTGTGTGTGTGTGTGTGTGCATGTATGTATGTATATATGTGTGCGTGTGTGTGTGTGTGTGTGTGTGTGTGTGCGTTTGCGCGCGCGCGCGTGTGTGCGTAAAAATGTATATGTGCTTATACATGTACGTGTGCTAGCGAATGGGCGAGCGTACGCTTGGATTCGTGTGTGCGTGCGTCCGTGCGTGCATGCGTTTGCGTGTGCTTGTGCATACTCACGCATGCACACGCGTGCATATGCGAACGTAAGTTTAACTGTATATGTGTGTAGCAATCCGGTGAGGAAGGATTTGCATGCCTTCAATAAAGGATCGAAATTAATTGTTGGATTATGTCCCTTGGTGCATTCTGTTGGATTATGTCCCTTGGTGCATTCAGCACTCTTGCGGTAAAAAAGACATATAAGGACACTGAGCAATAAACCAAGATGGCACACGTTCAACCTCGTGTTTGGTCCTCACATTGGCGGCGAGGATGGGATGTTCACGCGTTTCCCAAAGTTATTGCCATCTTGATAAACAAGAATGACGAATGTTGCAATGGCGGAACGATGAAATGACTCGGCGCGACCGTGTAGATCCGTTACACAAAACGTACTTGCTTTTCTCCAGGGCCAGCACTGACCTGTGAGAATTTGACGTTTAGGGAATCATGCATGGCTTGTTGATGGCAATAACTTTCGGAAACTGGCGTGAACATCCCATCCTCGTCGCCAATGTCGCTCTAAGAACAAAGAGCAGCCTACACAGAACAACTGTGTAACCAGTGATCACCTCAACGTCGTTGGAGAAGTTTTCCACAATTCGCCACAAAGGGGTGGTAGTGCACCGTACACAGTCTGTCTTCAAGTTGAAGGAAAAAGAGTGCAGTTTCAGATCGACACTGGGGCATCAGTGTCTTTGATGAGTGAACAGTCATTCAATGACACTTGGCGTGCTAAAAATCTGCCACTGAAACAAAGCAACACAACACTGAAAACTTACACTGGCCAGCAGATACCAGTATTAGGACAGGTTGAAGTCCATGTTTCACACGGAGAGAAGTCTGCCATGCTACCCATCATTGTTGTCAGTGGAAAGGGACCTAATCTACTGGGCAGAAATTGGATCCAGGGATTGGACATGCAGTCTGTCGAGCTGGTGAATAATGTCACAGTCACGCCGACATGTGAGAAAGAACTTGAACACTTTCCAAACCTGTTCAAGGATGACCTAGGGCACGTCAAGTCGTTTTCTGTCATGCTTCATGTTGAAGACGACTGCAAGCCAAAGTTCTACAAAGCTAGAACAGTACCGTACGCACTCAGAGGAAAGGTCGATGCCGAACTTCAAAGACTTGAAGATGAGGGCATCATCGAACCAGTGAAATACTCTGCTTGGGCAGCACCCATTGTACCTGTCCTCAAACCTAATGGATCTGTAAGAGTGTGTGGTGACTACAAGGTCACAGTGAACACAGTTGCAAAAGCTGATGTGTACCCATTTCCACGGTTTGAAGATCTGTTCAACAAGGTTGCTGGCGGGAAAACGTTCACAAAGTTTGATTTGACTCATGCTTATCAACAGTTACCCCTCGTTGATGAGTCCAAAGACCTCACGACTGTGAACACGCAAAAAGGACTGTACAGATACACTCGCTTACCTTACGGGGTCTCTGCAGCGCCTGCCATTTTCCAGAAAACCATGGACTGCTTGCTGCAAGGCATTCCACAAGTCGCAGCGTTTCAAGATGACATCTTGGTCACAGGTGACACAAAGCAGAGTCACATTCTCCACCTCAGAGAAGTTCTTCGCAGGCTTGATGCAGAAGGTTTCCATCTGAACAAGGAGAAATGTCAGTTCATGCTGCCTGAAGTCACTTACCTTGGTCATCGCATCACGGCTGGCGGCATCAAACCCACAGCAGACAAAGTGAAAGCAATACAGGACGCCCCTACACCCAAGAATGCAAAAGAACTGAAGTCATTCCTTGGACTGGTCAACTTCTATGGGAAGTTTCTGCCGCACCTATCCACAGTCTTGTCCACACTGCACAGCCTCCTCCGCGAGAACGTCGTTTTCAGATGGGATGAGCAGCAAGATCAAGCGTTCAAACGTGTGAAAGACTCACTTTTGTCAGCAGACATGTTGGTTCACTTCAATCCTGACATGGAGGTGACCTTGTCTTGTGATGCTTCGGGTGTGGGCCTAGGAGCAGTTCTAGCCCACAGACTACCCAACGGCACAGAGCGGCCTATAGCGTATGCTTCAAGATCCCTGAACAAAGCTGAACAAAACTACTCCAACATTGAAAGGGAGGCTCTCGCCGTTACTTTCGGCGTGAAGAAGTTTCGGGACTATCTGTTCGGCCATCATTTCTGGCTGTACACTGACCATAAGCCCCTCATGTCCTTGTTCAACGAGCACAAACCCATTCCCTCAGAAGTATCACCGAGGATCCAACGGTGGGCTATGCTGTTGTCAGGCTACAGCTACACTATCTGCTACAAGCCAGGTGCCTTCATGACGCATGCAGATGCTCTGAGTAGGTTGCATATGCCGGCCACAAACCCTAACACTGAGCCACCAGAAGAGTTTGTTCTGTCGATGGACCACTTGGACACAACCCCAGTCACCTCTGCTGACATTCAGAGAAAAACAGACAGACACCCACTGTTGTCTCGTGTCAAAAGGTACACACTGTTTGGATGGCCGTCAGAACTTCCACAAAATTTCAAAACAGTATTGAAGCTCTACCAGAAACATGAAGTTGAGTTCAGCGTAGAAAGTGGATGTGTTTTGTTGAGAACCAGAGTTGTGATACCCACAGCTTGCAGAAAGGCAATGTTGAGCGACCTTCATTCCAGTCACCCAGGCATCAACAAAATGAAGGCCCTTGCTCGCTCCTACGTTTGGTGGCCAGGCATTGACAAGGATATTGAAACCTTGGTCCAGGAATGTGAATCTTGTCAGCAAGTTCGCCACATGCCAGAAAATGCCCCTCTTCATCCTTGGGAATGGCTAGAAAAGCCATGGTCGAGACAACATGTGGATTTTGCTGGTCCTTTCATGGGTCACACGTTCCTTGTGATAGTGGACTCACATTCAAAATGGACTGAAGTGAAAATGATGACCAAAATCACAGCAGAGAAGACGATTTGCAGCATCAGAGAGCTGTTTGCCACCCACGGCTTGCCAGACACAGTTGTCTCGGACAATGGTCCGACCTTCACCTGTCATGATTTCAAACGTTTCATGCAAGAAAACGGCATTCGCCACGTGCTGGTTTCACCCTACCACCCGGCTTCTAATGGCCTCGCTGAGAGAGACGTACAGACCTTCAAGGATTCCATGAAGAAGATGTCTCCCCAGTTCTCGCTTCAGAAGAAGTTGGCAGTTTTTCTGCTTGCCCAGCATACAACTCCGCATGCAACAACAGGCATTCCTCCTGCAGAACTGTTGATGAAGAGAAGTTTGAAGACCCGTCTTGACTTGATCCGACCTAGTTTGTCCAGTAAGGTCGAAGAGGCTCAAGCAAAGCAGAGGTTCTACCATGATCGCAGTGCAAAAGACAGAAACTTTGTACTGGGAGACAAAGTGTATGCACGCAACTACGGACCAGGTCAGTTGTGGCTTCATGGAACCATTGTCGATGTCACAGGCTCTCTCTCACTCAAGATCAAACTACCTGATGGTCGCATCATTCGGCGTCACTTTGATCAGGTCCGCAAGCGGTGGGCTGACGAACGACCTGAGTCTGATTCTACTCTTCCCATGTCAGTTGACCCCACCCTTTCTGTCGAAGACCCAAGTGCTCTCGTCATGCCCCTTCCTCCAGCCCCCTTCCCCAGCATGACCCAGTCACCTTTCCCACTTGCGTCAGACCCAGCATCGCTTGTGACAAAAGGTGGCTTTTCTCCTGTTGCCCCAGCTCGTACCAGCATTGCCCGTTCTCCAGGGTCAGCTGGTCCGTCTTCAGATGTTCCAGATGAAGGCATTCCATTACCTCCAGGTCTTGCAGAGCCATCACCTCTGCCGGCCACGTTCAACAGGCCTGTTCCAGCCTTAGCTGCACGACCCCAGAGAGCACGCAAGCCCCCTGACAGACTTGATTTGTAATTTCATCTGTAGTGTTTGTTAGAGTTTTGTTTGCAAAAGCAATTTAACTTTCTGTTTTTCAAATTGTTTTACCAGTTGGAAGAAGACAAACGGTTTTGAACTTTTCATTTTATTTTCTCACGTTTCAAGTCAAGCTGGACAGAAACTGGTTCCGTTCAATGACTTTTAAGTTAGCATTTGACGACATGAAATTGTTGTTTTAGATTAACTACGTTAAAACTTCGAAGGGAGAGTGTTGGATTATGTCCCTTGGTGCATTCTGTTGGATTATGACCCTTGGTGCATTCAGCACTCTTGCGGTAAAAAAGACATGTAAGGACACTGAGCAATAAACCAAGATGGCACACGTTCAACCTCGTGTTTGGTCCTCACATTAATACTCACACTGTGTGCGGAGTGCATACAAAGTGCTTGGGCTTGTTGAAGACAGAGAAACACGCTCAGTCAGAGAGAAAACATGGAGTAAAAGGACACGACCACAAAAGTAAAACATACACTTACACACATACACAAACACATACACACAGAGAATAAAACACGTGATTATTATTATTTTTTAAAGAAAGAGAGGGAGAGAGGGGATAACTACAAATACAGTTATTTATGTCAAAAACAAGGGACTGCCACGGCACTAGAATAAAAGTCTAAAACACGGTGAGGTTTTGATGGCCGCGTATAATACAAAACAAATACAAAACATTAGAAGGTAAAACAACGCAAATTTTCTGCTAAAAAGCCTTCATCAGGCGCACAATTAAAACTTACTGGAGGGCGGACAAAAGTAGAATGAAAGCGAGTCTGTCAGTGGGTTCAGCATACATAAAAACAACTCACAGAGTAAAACGAGGGCTGGCGTGTGGCTCGTGTCATGAAAAGTGTTCAACTCACAGCTAAAATGAAAGGGACTCCAATCCCATTGTCACCAGGTGTAAAATAGCGTTAGTGTTTTAAAATATACATAAGTTTAATAAATAGATAACTTAAAATGTAATACATACTTACGCATAACTACAAACATTAAAACCCATATACAGTCCATTTATTTACTTTATAGTATATATGCCATGCGCACGCGTAATGATTCACACATTCATGCACACGCGTGATGATTCACACACACACACACTTACACACACACACACCCACCCCACACACACACACACACACACACACAAACCGATGCATGTAGGAACACGTACGCGCAAGACTCCCCCCCCCCCCCCCACACACACACACACACACGCACACACACACACACATAAAACCGATGTATGCATGAACACTCGCGCGCACAAAAACACACACACACACACACACACACACACAAACCATCATGCACATATGCAAGGTATATCAAAAAGATTCATTTTTCGTTTATGCCCTCAGGGTTGCGTGTGCCTAATTTATCTATAAGGTGCGCCTCCATCTCTTTCCTTTCACCAGGATTGTCTCTATGCAGAAGCCAGATACCCCTCACACGTAGGTCCTGTGTGGAATGGTTTCGTGAGTTGAAGTGTATGGCAACGGGTTTGGATCTGGAATGTCTTATGTCTGCAAGGTGTTCTTGAAATCGGATGTTGAGTGTTCTACCAGTTTCACCGATGTAAATCATGTTTCACTGTGAGCATTGAAGGGCATATATTAAGTTGTATGACTGGCATGTGAAAGATTTTTTTATGTGGAAAAGGGTTTTGGGAGCCAGCTACCAACTACATGTATATCAGCTGAGCCGACTGTGCCGTTTGGATCGCCTTCGTCAGTGGGGTCGACTGCACCGTTGACTGTGCTGGCTGTGTCTTCGGGTTTGGCTGCGTCGAGTGTCACTGCAACCACCACTACTGTCCACTGCATCCCGCCAGATCTTCCTCTTTCAGAGGCCGAACACTCAGTGCTGTCCAAAGGCCTCAAGTTTATTCCATCCCAGCACTCGGCCAACAAACTATCTATCATGAGCCATTGTTTTCGTTTTTTTCGATCTATCAGATGGATGTCAGTGGTAGGTGGTCCCCTCAAATGTCAAGCATCACTCAGTGACGATACTTTCATCAGGCTTTTTAAAAAGCCCACCCACAGAGACCCCCCTCACTCGAATTTCGAAGTAGAGTATTTTATCAAGAAATGTATCAAAGACATTCGGAACCTTAATTTAAGACCCCTTTCTTCTCTTAACCTAACCCCACAAGAACAAGCTGCGTTGAAGTCCCTACGAGAAAGAGATGACATTGTGATCAAACCGGCAGATAAGGGCGGTGCTGTGGTCGTATGGCGGCGAGACTTATACATTGCAGAAGCTCAGAACCAACTCCACAACCCCTCACACTACAAACCTCTAGACAAACCTTCCATCATCATTGACCAAAGAACAATAAGACAAACAATCAACCAGTTAATCTCTGACAAACAGTTACCCACTACTGCAAAACTATTAATCATACAACAACCCCGCCAGTCTCACCTCTACCTTCTTCCCAAAATCCACAAAATAGACAATCCAGGCCGACCCATTGTTTCTGCATGCAGCTGCCCCACAGAATCGATCTCATCCTACCTTGACACCATTCTACAACCCCTGGTCCAGTCACTTCCCACATTCGTTAAAGACACTACACATGCTCTCCACCTAATACAAGAATTCAGCAAAAACTCCACGACAGTCCCCATCCACCTTTTCACACTGGATGTTGTATCCCTATATACCAGCATCCCCAACACCGATGGTCTAAACGCTCTTTCCTTTTTCCTGAACCAACGCCCCAAACAGGACCCCCCTACACCTACTTTGCTTCGCCTGGCTGAACTTGTTCTCACTCTAAACACTTTCTCTTTCGACAACTCCATCTATTCCCAAGTAAATGGGGTGGCCATGGGAACAAAGATGGGACCTGCCTATGCTTGCCTCTTTATGGGCCATTTAGAACATCAATTTAAACTACAGTATACAAAACCTTATCCAGAACTCTTCAGAAGATACATTGATGACTGCTTTGGGATCACCTCGCTCGACTTTGACCAAATCACAGACTATATAGAAGCCATAAATGATTTTCATCCAGATATCTCTTTCACGTACCAAATTTCAAAAACCTCTGTCACTTTTCTGGACATCCACATTTCCCTTTCCCATGGCCACCTCAACACCTCCATCCACTACAAACCCACAGACACCCATGCCTACCTTGACTATCACTCTTTTCACAACCCCTCCACTCTGAACAGTATCCCTTACTCACAATTCCTCCGACTACGCCGCCTCTGCTCTAACGACAGAGATTTCCGCGCCAAATCTCTTGATATGATTCAATTCTTTCATCGACGCCATTACCCACTCCCGGTCCTTCACAACGCCCTTCAGAAAGTCCTCAACATTCCTAGGAAACACGCCCTGCAACCCCAAAGCAAAACGACCGCCTCTGATCGCCCTATTCTTACCTTGCAGTACCATCCAGCCGCCCGCGCTGTCCATTCTATCGTGCGATCCCACTGGCACCTCCTTCAAAATACCGAGGAATTATCTTCCATCTTCCGTACACCACCACTCATCAGCTATAAAAGAAACGCTAACCTTCGGGATTTGCTTGTCCATTCCACCCTCCGTAATGCAGCTTCCTCCCCCCCTGGAACCTCCCCCTGCAACCTCCCAAAATGCAAGACTTGCCCCTTCATTGCATCTTCCACCTCCATGCAGGCTCCCAAAACCCTTTTCCACATAAAAAAATCTTTCACATGCCAGTCATACAACTTAATATATGCCCTTCAATGCTCACAGTGCAACATGATTTACATCGGTGAAACTGGTAGAACACTCAACATCCGATTTCAAGAACACCTTGCAGACATAAGACATTCCAGATCCAAACCCGTTGCCATACACTTCAACTCACGAAACCATTCCACACAGGACCTACGTGTGAGGGGTATCTGGCTTCTGCATAGAGACAATCCTGGTGAAAGGAAAGAGATGGAGGCGCACCTTATAGATAAATTAGGCACACGCAACCCTGAGGGCATAAACGAAAAATGAATCTTTTTGATATACCTTGCATATGTGCATGATGGTTTGTGTGTGTGTGTGTGTGTGTGTGTGTGTGTTTTTCTGTGCGCGCGAGTGTTCATGCATACATCGGTTTTATGTGTGTGTGTGTGTGTGTGCGTGTGTGTGTGTGTGTGTGTGGGGGGGGGGGGGGAGTCTTGCGCGTACGTGTCCTACATGCATCGGTTTTGTGTGTGTGTGTGTGGGTGTGTGTGTGTGGGTGTGGGTGTGTGTGTGTGTGTATGTGTGTGTGTGTGTGAATCATCACGCGTGTGCATGAATGTGTGAATCATCACGCGTGCGCATGACATATATACTATAAAGTAAATAAATGGACTGTATATGGGTTTTAATGTTTGTAGTTATGCGTAAGTATGTATTACCTTTTAAGTTATCTATTTATTAAACTTATGTATATTTTAAAACACTAACGCTATTTTACACCTGGTGACAATGGGATTGGAGTCCCTTTCATTTTAGCTGTGAGTTGAACACTTTTCATGACACGAGCCACACGCCAGCCCTCGTTTTACTCTGTGAGTTGTTTTTATGTATGCTGAACCCACTGACAGACTCGCTTTCATTCTACTTTTGTCCGCCCTCCAGTAAGTTTTAATTGTGCGCCTGATGAAGGCTTTTTAGCCGAAAATTTGCGTTGTTTTACCTTCTAATGTTTTGTATTTGTTTTGTATTATACGCGGCCATCAAAACCTCACCGTGTTTTAGACTTTTATTCTAGTGCCGTGGCAGTCCCTTGTTTTTGACATCAAAACAAGTGTCCGGAAAAGAATGGCAAAAGACAAAACCTTTTAAATAGTTTAGAGAAAAGGGGCTAGAGTTTTGATACAAGGCTTGAAAGGTTAAGCTTACTCCGAGAGAATTCAAAGTAACATATTGTTTATGGTTATTTTCGTCTGGTTAAAGTAAGTTATAACACTCTATAAGTCAACGCAGTACCGGTATATCTTCGTTTACTTTATTTAAAAAAGTAATTTTAATGGAGGGCGGATCAATTAAATGATATAAGGTAAAACGGTGCCTTTTTAATAACAATAATTCATCCTATATTTAACACATTTTCCCGGCCTAACGGCCTCATAAAAATTATGCAATTTTCAAAAGGCTCGATTCGCGAAATAAAGTATTTACTGCGTTCCAGAGCCAGATAGCTGTCGAAGACATAGCGTATACACACGTTCGCGCCTCACCACAGTTTCTGCTAGGAAGAATGAACCATAATCGACGCCTGGAAAAAGGAAAGAACTGAATTCGGAATACGCCAAATATTTGAGGGAAAATAATTTCCACTTACTGGTGCCTCCTCCGGCAAAACTGCCAGTGTAATTGGGTCGGTGCTCAAACTTTCCTGTCCTCGATCGATGATGGCCCGATCTTCCAAATGTATTCCTGTTTCCCTTCTCCCCCTCCCCATTCCCTCCACCTCCGTCGCTTCCCCTCGATTAGCTTTGCCAACTTACCACTCCTTTTCTCAGCTTCTGAACTCCAACCCTTTATTAGACTTCACCCACCAACCTCTAGTCAACGCTCCATTCTCTACAACCACTTCCACCACACCACCCTTCCCACAAATATCCCTCTTCCCCATCTCCACCCCCACTTCCCCTGTCCTATTCACCCATGCTGACCACAAAATGCGCTTTCTGCATTATCTCCATCACGTTTGCTAAAACTGTTGGTTTTGTTTTGCCTGCTTCTCTCTAAGAGACTTTTCTCCTCCCTTTATATAACTTTCTCTTCTCTCTCTCTCTCTCTCTCTCTCTCTCTCTCTCCTTTCCATCTATCTCTTCTCTCTCTCCTTCCGTCTCTCATCTCTCTCTTTCTCTCTCTCTCTCTCCTCTCGCTCATCTCCTCCTCTCTGCGTCTCTCTCTCATCTCTCGCCTCTCTTTCTCTCTCCCCTCCCTCTTTACCTCACTCTCCCTCTCCTCTCTCACACACGCACACACACACACACACACATACACGTACGCACACGCACGCACGCACACACATCTTTTCCCCACGGAATCTACTGCACCTCAACACTGTCCTTCCCGGGCCCGAACCCCAGTCAAACAGGCGATTCTATCTACCTCGAGCTCCAAACAAAAATTATCACAAAGATCACTGGGAGGTGTAGGAATAACTGATTTAGTGGTTTAGTTTGCTCCAACTCAAAACCAGTGATTCATAATCCTCCCAATAATCATTGGGATCTTCTTTGTTTTGTCCTCGGGAATTCGGCGGTTTCTCAAACGCTGCTTCTGCTTTCCGACCCCCCCCCCCCCCCCCCCCCCCCTCAATTTTTTTTTCAACTGCCCATGCCAGTGTTACCCGCATTAATGTACCGTGGATTCTCGTCGCTTGCTAAGAAATAAATAAACAAGCATGCAAACAAACAAGCAAGAAACAAATAAACCAGCACGCCAAAAAACAAAGAAACAAACACACAGGCAGACAAACAAACAAACAAGCAAGCAAACGGACAAACGGGCGGACAAACAAACAAACAATCAAACGGACAATACGAGGGACGAAAGACGAGCAATGAAACAGTCGACCAAACAACTGAATGAACGACCGAACAGCGAAAGGACAAAGGAAAGAGGAAAGACGCCCTCCAGAAGGAAGATTCTTAAGTCACTCGACGCGTCACACACGCTGTTTTGGGTTTGCGGTTGCTGTAGAGCGGTGGCGATGGCAGTGGTGGTGGCTCTGGTTGTGGTGCTCATGACAGTGATGGTGGTTCTGATAGTGGTGGTGATGGCAGTGGTAGGGGCTCTGGTTATGGTGGTGATGGCAGTGGTAGTGGTTCTGGTTGTGGTGGTGATGGCAGTAGTGATGGCTGTGGTTGTGGTGCTGATGGCAGTAATGGTGTCTCTGATTGTGGTGGTGATGGCAGTGATGATGGCTGTGGTTGTGGTGCTGATGGCAGTGGTGATGGCTGTGGTTGTGGTGCTGATGGCAGTAATGGTGTCTCTGATTGTGGTGGTGATGGCAATGGTGATGGCTCTGGTTGTGGTGCTGATGGCAGTGGTGATGGCTCTGGTTGTGGTGCTGATGGCAGTGGTGATGGCTCTGGTTGTGGTGCTGATGGCAGTGGTGGTGGTTCTGGTTGTGGTGCTGATGGCAGTGGTGGTGGTTCTGGTTGTGGTGCTGATGGCAGTGGTGGTGGCTCTGGTTGTGGTGCTGATGGCAGTGGTGGTGGTTCTGGTTGTGGTGCTGATGGCAGTGGTGGTGGTTCTGGTTGTGGTGGTGATGGCAGTGGTAGTGGTTCTGTTGTGGTGCTGAAGGCAGTGGTAGTGGTTCTGGTTGTGGTGCTGATGGCAGTGGTGGTGGTTCTGGTTGTGGTGCTGATGGCAGTAATGGTGGCTCTGATTGTGGTGGTGATGGCAGTGGTGGTGGCTGTGGTTGTGGTGCTTATGGCAGTGATGGAGGTGGTGGTCGGGACAATGGTTGTGGCGATGGTGATGGTGGTGGATGTGGCGAATGCAGTGGTGATGGATGGTGCTGTTACTGCCACTGCTATTGGGCTGTTGGCTATCCATCGCATTTCTTAAATGTGAAGCTCACCAGGAAGAGAACATCTGGAAGTTAAATTATCACCTCCTACGCAAAGCCTGGACGCCTGCCTTAAAGAATAGATCAACCCATCCACAGGGAGAAATCGTGAAATGCGAAGCACGAATATGTGATATTTCAGGCAGGCACTATGTTTCCGACTTTTAAACTTATTTGTGCTTGAGTTCGCTGATTCGTTTACGTAGAATTCATAAGCAGCCATGGCGGTTTCAATTAGTGTCGTCCCGTTTTTCGTGTAGAAGAATGTCGAAATGTTTTCCACTGAAGAGATTATTCGCAAATAAAAGACTTGGTAACTTAGGTATGCGGCGTTTAAAACTTTTGTTCTTGTTATTACATTTCGTACCCACAGTCTTTCCCTTTTATTGATTTATCTTGTGAATTTATCTGCGCAAAAGGTCATGTCAGATTTGGTTGTTGCTTTATTTTATTCTCTCCATAAGTACTTGATACTTTTCAGTGAAATATATTTTGTTGCTACATGAAAACCCCACCCAAACCCTCCCAAACCCACCCCCACATAATAGGAAAGTTGTCAGATGTCAGCAAAGTCGCCAATGTTGCTTTCTGCAAGTAAAGTGTCCGTGATATTGACATACCAAAATATTGCATGCCTTTCCTTCCTGTCTGAATTTGGCATTCTTGAGGTCCTGGGCAGGTACAGCTGTCTATCACAGTCTGGAAAGTATCTCGGCACCGACTGTTTGGCTGCAAGGAAAGTGATAATCATCACGCTGATAATCGTATTAGACGAGCACTTTCTCGCTATTTGTATTCAGTCTATACCGTGGCTGAATCTTGGTGCATTCATAATGCCTTGATGTCCTTTATTGTGTCAGACAAAGTTCGATGATTTCTGCGAGAACTGTCATTGTCTCTGGCTCTAAGAGGCAGTTGGATTCAGTGAAGAAAGGTGGAGAGTATATGAGTGGTCAGGCTCGAGAATTATATATTGCATCATAATCGATTCGTGTGAAACGGTGGCGGTATTGAATGGGCGCTATTTGGGTGTTTTCTTTCGTGACTGTTGTACTTCACTCTGATATGGATTGCCTCGTTCTACTGACGGCGAGAGGATGGGCATCACGCTTGCGCTGACTCACGAGCACTTGATTGAAATATGACAGCGGCCAAACCGCCCGAGCAAGCTAAATTGATCGGCTTTGATCCAAGTAAGAGAATTGTATACAAACACGTTACAAGTTTCTTTCCATGAACTACGCTTCTACTAAATGACTGTACGAGGTTTCAGTGAGGATTATTATGTAGGATAATTTTTCAGATATTTTGCACCAACACTTCTTTGCATTGACCTTCCGAACGTGCGAAGAAAACAGAAAGAACGACTACAATGATGTAACCCTTGGTCCTGATCACACAAAACCTTGTCTTTCTCGTCGTTCCTTAACCTTCGCATGTTCTGTCTTCAACCCCAGTCCTTATTCTGTACATCAGATTACGAGCCTAAACTTGTCTGTGTACGCAGTCGATAGTTTGTCTTTTCATCATTCAAAGTGGTCCTCCCTCGCAAGACGTAATCGTCTAACAACAAACGGTTGTCATCGATAACAGTTCAGTGCTGTTTTCAACAGCTCTCGCAATCAGTCGATCGGTGGAGAGTCTTCAAGGCGGTTCTCCAGCAAAACGTGGGTGTCCAGGCCGGGGGCGATGCCACAGGACGACAGGGACCAGGGGAGGCGGTGCCATGCGCATTCTGGGACCCAGGACTCTGAATAGGGCAAAGAGAAAAGAAACAATTTTCATTCACTGTCCTTTCCCTCCTCATGCACGCTTGAGGCCATTCGTCGATCTGTGTGTTTATCATCCATGTTAAAACTCCCGCCCTCTCAATTGCAACCGAGCAGGTTCTCTATGATCAAAGTATCATAGATGTCCTCTTTGTGTTGTTGTTGTTGTTGAGTGAATGCAGTTTTTGACCCATGAATAAGAAAGCACCGATGGTAGTTGAGCGTAGCAAAACTATGACATCGATAAATCAGCGAAGCATCCGAAGAGCCACTCCTAGTAGTGGAGTCTGTTTCTTTGATGGAGTGTTTGAAGCTGCAGGGCGGTGTGAGCAGAGGATGGTCATAGCGATCTGATAACGCCTTCTGATGTCAGACAACGCGTATATCATTTCCCAACCAGCGGCCACGCTTTTATCCTGAAATATTCATCTGGCATGTCTCACAGCATCAAACCAGACACTATAAGCCTCAACGCATTTTAACAACCAGACCAAAGGAAACAGAAACTCATGAGCAATAAATGGGCCAGGGGACAACTATCTAAAAGAGAATCAGGAAAGTTTTGCATTGAACTTGAAGCGATGCAATTCAGAACAAACGAAACTTTTTCTGAAACAACTCAATCTGTTCCTGCAAATTGACGGCAGAATGTCAACTGCAATTGCTTGCTATCAGGGAATCCTGCCCGACGATATGTTTGGCCAGATACATTGCAGATGCGGATCATCCAATGGAATAAACGATTTGACTACTTCTTTGAATGAAAGGTACTTCGTGTTACCTTTCACCCTCCCCCGTCTCTACTGGAACAGTGTGTTTGCTATAGTTCTAACTCTGTGAAGACCGGGTAAGCGTGGAGGATGCAGAATTCCAGATTGCTTAAATAGAACTGGCCCGTGGTCTCACGTCGTGGACGATGAGACTTCTCTTTCCCAACATGTTTATTCGATCTTCCCTTGTCCGTTTGACTAGAACTGCAGCGTTCCCCATTAATTTCCGTCCTGCCGTGTGTGCGGACACTCCTCGGTGGCTAGAAATAAAAATGGAGCTGTGTTCTGTCCTCTAATTGATGTAACTTCGACCTGGCACCGTCTGGTCAGAGCGGAGAAGGAGTTTCCGTGTTCCTGCCGCGTCCCTTTGTGTTTCCTTTCCCAATTTCCGTCCCGTGCTCTCTCCCTCGGAAGTCATTCTTCAGTCACGTGACTTGGACTGTAATCGAGTTGTCTTCTTTTGCATCCGTTTGCTGTCAAAGGTCAAAGTTGGCCGTTGTTTAGGGATTGTATCTCTGTAGCCATGAGCGAAGAGGATTGCGGGGCACTTATGTGATAGTGTTCTCATTGTAAACTCATGATGCATATTCGAAGTGCAAAGCGTTAACGTTGTTCGTTGTTTACATAATGTATCTCTGTAGCCACGAGCGAAGAGGAATAGCTGACAGTGTTCTCATTATGTACTAAAGACGCATCGTTGAAGTCTAAAGCGCTTGAGGTCAACACACGTAGCATTCATTTCGCTCTTTCCAGAGTAGACAACTTCATCAACTTATAAGCCCAAATTGTCCTTCAAGTTCCGAAAAAGTCGTTCTCACTATTCCAAGCGAATATTTAAAAAGGCACATTCTTGAATACCACTACTTCTCATTGACACAGAGATACGAAGAGGTGTCGACAACTTAGAGATTGAGATACTGGTTTGTGTCGGCTTTGTGATAAAATACAGTTACCCCTGATACTTTCCTCATATTAACTAATACGTCTTTCCCAAACGTAAACCTCAATGACAAATCCCCCTTTTGGTTGGTTGGGGGGGGGGGGGAGGGACAAGATTAGACCCAACACGTGTCAGTGCACGATTCGTAAACGGCGAATAACTGGGGGGGGGGTAGGGTGGGGGGTATTTGTTTTTATTTTAATCAGCCCTAATGATTTCTGTGGTACGTGGCCTTACAGTTCAGTTCAGTTCAGTCTCTTAACCCTGGGAATGGTTGTTGAGGCACCACTGATGACTTTCGGATAATTTTCCTCCATCGATCTCTATTCTCTGTGGCTCGCTGTGAGTCAGCAAAGGTCAAGCCTGTCCACTCTTTGATGTTGTCTTCCCACCTCTTTCTCTGCCTGCCTCTCCTTCTCCCACCTGGTACGGTACCTTGCAGGATGGTCTTGGCCAGCCCACTGCCTCTTGACACGTGACCGTACCACTTCAGCTTTCTGCTTTTCACGATTGACAGCAGGTCTTCGTACTGTCCAATTGCTCTCCTGATCCTGCTGCTGACTTCCTCATTCGTGACATGGTCTTTATATGAGATGTTCAGAATCTTGCGGTAGTATCTCATTTCCAGGGCTTTTATCCGTCTCTGTAGTTCAGATGTGAGTGTCCAGGACTCGCATGCATACAAGAATATACGGAGATGACCAGCGTGCGCATGAGCCTGATCTTTGACGCGAGAGTGATATTTCTGTCACGCCATATTGGCTTCAACTTTGCCAATGCTGCTGTTGTTTGTGCTATCCTGGACAGTATCTCTGGTTTGGACCCTTCATCAGTTACGATAGATCCCAGGTATTTGAAGTTGTTCACAGCTTCCAGTTTTTGGCCATTCACTTTGATTTCCATTTTGAAACCTCGAGGATTGTTCGTCATCACCTTGGTCTTCTCGGCGCTGATCTCCATGCCATATGCCTGTGAGGTCTTGTCCAGGTGCTCGACAAGTCTAGTCAGCTCTTCTTCACTTCCTGCTAATCCATCAATGTCATCAGCAAAACGTAAGTTGGTGATCTTTCTGCCACAAATGCTGATTGATCCTTCGTGGTCTGCTAGGGCATCAGTCATTATCTTTTCGAGGAAGAGGTTGAAGAGTGTGGGGGAGAGTAGACAGCCCTGTCAGACTCCGACCGTTGTCCTGAACCATTCGCCTGCGGTACCATTGAACAGGACTGCGCTGGTCGCTCTGTCATAGAGATGTTCGACGACTTTGATGATCTTGGAGCTGATGTTGTAGCTTCTCATTGTGGCCCACAGCGCAGCATGCCAGACTCTATCAAATGCTTTCTTAAAGTCTATAAAGACATGGTACAGATCTTGTTGGTGTTGTAGATGTTTCTCACACAGGACTCTCAGATTGAAGATCTGTTCGGTGGTGCTCCTACCTGTGGCCTTACATAGACTACAAAGACTACGAGGCAGCGAAACTTCATTCATCATCACCACAATGACAAGAATCCATGTACATGTATCTTTCGTGAAAACTCCTGTGATGATTCCTGTGCGTATGCGCAAGGTGGCGTGACGTAATAATGACGCATGTCACGTGACGTGTTCGAACCGGAAATGACTTGAGCGCTGCGTCACGTAGGTGCCGGGGGCGAGGAGGGGGAAATGGAAATAAATCAGCGTTGTCATAGGGGCTGATGCGCCCATGATTAATTGGTCCTGTTGTTAATTGTAGAATTAGCTGTTGCGGAGTCCCCATGCACAAGCATCATTGTTGAGGGTTTGGCTCCAGTAGTGAGAGATAGATAGATAGATTAGATAGATTAGATAGATAGATTAGATAGATTAGATAGATTAGATAGATAGATTAGATAGATAGATAGATAGATTAGATAGATAGATAGATAGATAGATAGATAGATAGATAGA
>JAWQFJ010017500.1:25000-66764 GCA_034096865.1 Theodoxus fluviatilis
TTCCACCGTGACGGGGAAATTAATAATGGTAATAAACATGTCAAGTCTGTTCTATTGGAAAGCATGCGGTGTGTGTATGCACACGAACGCTGTTCAAATTCGCCATGGGCACTCGGTTTTCTTGGTTACGACGTCATCCGCTAGAACACAGCTGGCTTCAGCAGCCGTTGAAGCTGGTGCTTTTTCTGGAGTTCTCTGACCTCATCATCACGCCACATGTCTTTGCACTTTCTTTACTCCAGTCACAATGATGTGACTCAGAGTGTACCCCAAAACCAGCACGAAGAAAAGACTGTTGTATTTTAGTTTTTGGTCTGTCGTTGCCAGTACAGTGGGATATTTTCATTGCGGAGTGAAAACATACAACAGATAGGCTGGCTCCATAATCGGAAAGTTGCCAGACGCTTTTGTAGCTGGTTTCATGTGGAGATGGAAAGGATAGATGTCTGTTCCATTGGCAACGATGTCCCTGGCTTGTAAGGCTCTGGTCCGATCTCTGCGCGATATCTACCGGTAGTACTCTATCATTGTCGGGGCCTGGAGTGCCAGTGTCGAGAGCAAGTATGGAAAGCGCGTGGATTACAGTCATTCCACGTGTGGAGAAGGCGTAAATCAGCTCCAGGAATACAAAAAAACTGTATTTGGGGATTTGATCTGTGAGGTATGCTGTTCTGGTCAAATGGCAAAAAGATTTAAAACCCTTGGTTTAAGCTCCTAGAGAAAGGGTTAAATGTCCCGATGTAAAATTAAGCACCCTTACTGTATGTCTTCATAGGTTTTGTTCGTTATCAGTGATTCAGTCATGAAATTGTTCGTACATCATACTGATGTAAATGTGGAGGAGATGTAATTTCATTTCATCATGTTCCAGTTTTTGGTGTGTGTTTTTTCCCCTGAAATCTGTTGAGAGACCGATATGATTTACTTTTCATTATTTACAGATACCTTTTTTGGGACGTGTATATATATATGCACACGGCATAACTGTTCATCTAACAGTCCCTCTGGATTTTAGATTCTCTCTCTCTCTCTCTCTCTCTCTCTCTCTCTCTCTCTCTCTCTCTCTCTCTCCCTCTCCAATTATTTCCCAATCTCTCTCATTTGCTAAGCATCACTGCAGGAGGTCTATGTAGCTTGAACACCACGCAAAGGCCGAAATGTAGATACGTCTGCAGACGATGCAGGGAACTCCAGTTTTCTTTGCAGGCAGTGGCTGTCTACAGACACACCCAAAGGCCTGTTTTCAATGAGCGTACGCCTACTTGAGCTGAAATGGTCGTTGTCAACCACATTCGGGGACAGAGTACTCGGAGTACTCTGTCCACGGGGACAGAGTACTCGGTCTTTGAAATCTCGGCATTTGAACGAGAACGAGACTGCCAACAACAGGCAGTTTACCTATCAAAATGGCGGTCGACGTTCGAATGGGACAAGATTTGTTGAACTATTTGAATACAGTGCCGGCGTGAAACACTTATCGCCGAGTGAAGAATGTGTCGCGATGTATCACATGGTCATCGGTATGTCACGTGACTGTAAGGACGAGATTTCAAAGACCGAGTACTCTGTCCCCGGGGACAGAGTACTCCGAGTACTCTGTCCCCGAATGTGGTTGACAACGACCATTTCAGCCCTACTTGACCGTAGCAGCAATCCTGTCTAACCAATCGGGACGCAGCTTCGGTCTAGCTCTGCGTCCTGATTGGTTAGATAAGACTGCTACTACTGTGAAGTAGACGTAATCGTTGCTCCACAAAAGCAGGCCTTAACGAAACGTCCGAAGACTTTGTTCGTGACCTTTCTTGAAGGCTGACGAATGTTCATCTTGCTCTTTCACTTTGAAATCTCTCCGTGAAAGAGTAATAACGATAAATACAAACAATTTATATTCCATCCCGTGTGTTGTATCAAGTTTGAATTGTACCGTGTTTGATGAGAAAGCGTTGTCCCTGTAGACAGATTATATTTTGGGTTGCTTCTGTTTGATGAGGTTTTATCAATGATTTGAACAGTGGCATTAACACTTGCTTTCTATATTTGCAGCTAAATGCAAGGGACGATGGGCCATTCACTCGTGCTTCGGGGGTGAGTACTCTACGTTTGATTGCCTTAGTGTGTGCATGCGTGTGTGTGAGTGTGATGTGCATTCTTTGAGAGGCTGATTCTTTCAATAGGATACATATAAACGCACTTCTTTCTCCCTTTCTTGTGGTATATGTAGTATGAGCTTTGAACTGCTTATTTTGTGTACAGCACAGACACGGTCTGGTCTTTCCTCTGAAGCCGAAGGCCCTTTAAGTCCAATAACCTGTCCTTTTGCACTGTCGCTGCGATTGTGCGTGATCGTACATCAAGATGAAAGGATCTCCAACTTCTCATTAAGCACGCTTTGTCGCGCTAGTCCTCAAAACGTGATCCAAAGGAAATGGCTGCGACTATTTTGGTCTGAATGCAAACTTTGCGACGCCTCTGGTGCTTCTAAATAGAAACCATCATGGCGGACATTTGATTACAGAACGTACGACTTTCTTCAGAAACGGCGTATTGATTTGGCTTTAGAGCAGGGGAAAAACAGACTCGGAAAGCTTGACCTGCAACCAGAAGCACTGGTGTCTGCCTCGTGTCCACCTTTGCGTCCTTTTCTGCCAGAGATGGCACATCGCCACCCACTGTGTTCACGCACACAAAAAACCTCTCATGCCGCGCATGCGTCGGTGGAGCTCTTCTCTTTATTTCGCATCCTCCCACCTCTTCCACTCGTTATTTGGCCCCTAGTCTTATCACAAAATAGCATCGGGCCTTTCTCTCCATGCCTTGTCGCCTGCATCGGCCGCGGTTGTCGTACAGAGCTCCGCCTAATGGCGCTCCGCTGTCAGTGTAAATATGCGGTGGCGGCTGGGAGGCAGGGAACTCCTGCAGGGGTAGAGAGACGATGCGAGCACAGCGGGAAGGCAGAGGTTGGCGGAGGCAGCGCCGAGGGACAGCCTTGATACAGCACAAAGGCAGCACCAGGTCGACACGGGTTTGCAGTTTGCCCACCCGGGTGCCATCCCCACCCGCAACTCAACACCATCCTCCAACCCGGGAACCGATGAATAGTGGAGGGCGGTTGTGCGGAAGTGGAGTGGTGAAAAGAACACACAGACACCATCAACTTCTCATCATTTTCCTACCGTCATATATTCGTCTACTATTCTTCTGTCATACCCACATTTCGCCCTCCCGCTCACTTCTACGACTTGGACATTTCATTCAATTTCTCGTCTCTCATTTTCGATCACCCTCCTCTCCTTCCTTTTCCTCCACAACCCTCCAGCTCTAGTCAAACTCTCTCATATCATCCTATCTTCCATCATTCTTGCTTCACCTCCCCACCCGCACCTCAGCCCCTCGTCCATTACTCTTTCCACCTTCGATCTGTCCCTCGGCTTCGCCTTCCTACTCGCTATATCCCATTTGGCCCAATCATTTCACCCACGCCAAACTCATGCACACAGATACATACATACATACGCACACATATACGCATATGCACATACACACACATACACGCATGCATGCTCGCACGCACTTACGCACACACATGCACACATACATACCGATATATGCACACCAATATACAATCAACGCACAGACAAACAGACAGACATCAGACCAGTAGACGTATGTACAAGGAGGCTGGCGAACAGTCCCTTGCGAGTAGAGTACTCTGGTGAATTTCCAGCAGCTGCAGGCAGACAGTTAAACCATGACGAAGGAGGGGAACTCAAGACCGAAAAACACTTATCCGAAGACAGGAATGTATTAAGACATATTCTGTTCCAAAGATTATAGACAGCTAAAATAAAAGTGAAAAAAGCGAGACTGGAGCTGGCTTATGACGACGGGAAGGTCAGGCAATGTACCGGCCTTACATCAAAATTAATAAGCGAAGACAGATGGATCGGCAGAGGCCGATACGATCGAGGGCTATGAATTACGGCGCGAAATGGTGATGGAACGAAAATGTGCTGTGTGGGGCGCAACGACATAGTTTATTCAGAGCGTCAGAGATATTTGAGAATGTACGTATTTGAGAATGTCAGTTTTGAGAATGTATGTATTTGTGAATGAATGTTGGAGAGTGCTGGTGAAATACATGTATGTATCAACTGAGGTGAAACTATCGCGTAGCTTTGTTACAGATGTGGGTTAGAGAAGTTGTATCTTTTGCTCTGCGACTGGTATTGTTAACTGAAGGCAGCACATTAAAGATGCATCGTAACGCTGTCACGATAGTGATGCAAAAATATCAACGTTCTTTTAAATAAGAAAAGGATTTAAAGTGCGGCCCGTAAGGATTGTTAGTAGGAAGCCAGTCTGCAAACAAGCAGTTATTTAGAAACCACGCTTTACAGCCAACCAAGCGTCTATGCAGATGTGACGCCAAATGACTTCATTGTTGAGTTTAATTCACACAAGACATCTGCTTCTTTTCGGTAATTCGTAAAATTAAGTATCCCTCTCTCTCTCTCTCTCTCTCTTCCTCTCTTTCTCTCTCTCTCTCTCTTCCTCTCTTTCTCTCTCTCTCTCTCTCGCTCTGTGTGTGTGTGTGTACCGTATGTCTTGTGTATGTCTGTCTGCCTGTCTGTCTGTCTGCTTCTCTCTCTCTTTCTCTCTCTCTTTCTCTCTTTCTCTCTCTCTCTTTCTCTCTCTCTCTTTCTCTCTCTCTTTCTCCCTCTCTCTTGCTCTCTCTTTCTCTCTCTCTTTTTTTCTCTTTCTTTCTTTTTCTCTTTCTTTCTCTCTCTCTCTTTCTCTCTCTTTCTCTCTCTCTTTCTCTCTCTTTCTCTCTCTCTCTCTTTCTCTCTCTCTCTTCTCTCTCTCTCTCTCTCTTTCTCTCTCTCTCTCTCTCTCTCTCGTGCTTGTTTTCTCGTTCTTTCTTCCCACCCCTGCTTCAGACATGCACAGATAAAAGATAATGAGTGCAGAAGGATCGTCACCCCATGTTGTCACGGAAGTCTAACATCTAACACAAAATTACCAGGATAGCTACAAAGGTTGCGTGACTGCACCGTCGTAACTAAAACCAGACACTTTACAAGAATATACTGGATAGCTGTAGGAGATGCGGTGGCTTCTGATGATATCAAAACTAGTCGAGCTCGTGAACAGATTGGCCCTAGTGACTGTGGAACATGCGTTGACCTTTGATGGTTTGGAACTTTTAGATTGGAAAACAGAAAGACTATGGTAGCTGTCCTAAAGTATGTATTCTCTGGCGGCCTTGAAATCGGGACTTTTTGGGGTAAAACCTTAATAGTTTCAAAGCCAGCCAGACACTTAGAGAGACCCTTGTGGCTGTAGCACTTATGTTACCTTTCTATGTCTTAATGCCGGACATTTTATACAAAAAGGCTGTGATGGCTATCAGTGGTTGTTTTTCTCTGGCCACATTGAAATCGGGCATTATGAGGGTCAAATCTGAGTAGTTTCAAAGCCAGCAAGACAAGTGAGCAGAAATGCCTTAGTGGCTAAAGAACTTACGTTAATTAAATGCTCCTGTGTGTCTTGAAGCCAGACATTCCATATAGAAATATCACCATGCCTGTCAACGGTTGTGTGAAGACCGTCCCACACGGTGAAAAACACACTCGCTGTTTCTCTTTCCTTGATCCAGGAAAAAAATAATTGTTTCACCTAAGGTGTTTACACACAATGAAACTTGTTTCGGTGAACACATGAATTGACTCCACCCATCACCACATGTGATTCCTCGCATCATTGTTGGAGATGTCTTCTGCACAACAAGGGCATCAGTCAGTCACAGAACAGTGGCATCAGTCAGCGATAGTACAGTGGCATCAGTCAGCCATAGTACAGTGGCATCAGTCAGCCATAGTACAGTGGCATCAGTCAGCCATAGTACAGTGGCATCAGTCAGTCATAGTACAGTGGCATCAGTCAGCCATAGTACAGTGGCATCAGTCAGCCATAGTACAGTGGCATCAGTCAGCCATAGTACAGTGGCATCAGTCAGCCATAGTACAGTGGCATCAGTCAGCCATAGTACAGTGGCATCAGTCAGCCATAGTACAGTGGCATCAGTCAGCCATAGTACAGTGGCATCAGTCAGCCATAGTACAGTGGCATCAGTCAGTCATAGTACAGTGGCATCAGTCAGTCATAGTACAGTGGCATCAGTCAGCCATAGTACAGTGGCATCAGTCAGCCATAGTACAGTGGCATCAGTCAGCCATAGTACAGTGGCATCAGTCAGCCATAGTACAGTGGCATCAGTCAGCCATAGTACAGTGGCATCAGTCAGTCATAGTACAGTGGCATCAGTCAGCCATAGTACAGTGGCATCAGTCAGTCATAGTACAGTGGCATCAGTCAGCCATAATACAGTGGCATCAGTCAGTCATAGTACAGTGGCATCAGTCAGCCTTAGTACAGTGGCATGCATCAGTCAGCCATAGTACAATGGCATCAGTCAGCCATAGTACAGTGGCTTCAGTCAGCCATAGTACAGTGACATCAGTCAGTCATAGTACAGTGGCATCAGTCAGCCATAGTACAGTGGCATCAGTCAGTCATAGTACAGTGGCATCAGTCAGCCATAGTACAGTGGCATCAGTCAGCCATAGTACAGTGGCATCAGTCAGCCATAGTACAGTGGCATCAGTCAGCCATAGTACAGTGGCATCAGTCAGTCATAGTACAGTGGCATCAGTCAGTCATAGTACAGTGGCATCAGTCAGCCATAGTACAGTGGCATCAGTCAGCCATAGTACAGTGTTATCAGTCAGTCATAGTACAGGGCATCAGTCAGTCATAGTACAGTGGCATCAGTCAGCCATAGTACAGTGGCATCAGTCAGCCACAGTACAGTGGCATCAGTCAGCCATAGTACAGTGGCATCAGTCAGCCATAGTACAGTGGCATCAGTCAGTCATAGTACAGTGGCATCAGTCAGCCATAGTACAATGGCATCAGTCAGTCATAGTACAGTGGCATCAGTCAGCCATAGTACAGTGGCATCAGTCAGCCACAGTACAGTGGCATCAGTCAGCCATAGTACAGTGGCATCAGTTAGCCATAGTACATAAGCATCAGTCAGCCATAGTACAGTGGCATCAGTCAGCCACATTACAGTGGCATCAGTCAGCCATAGTACAGTGGCATCAGTCAGCCATAGTACAGTGGCATCAGTCAGCCATAGTACAGTGGCATCAGTCAGTCATAGTACAGTGGCATCAGTCAGCCATAGTACAGTGGCATCAGTCAGTCATAGTACAGTGGCATCAGTCAGCCATAGTACAGTGGCATCAGTCAGCCACAGTACAGTGGCATCAGTCAGTCATAGTACAGTGGCATCAGTCAGCCATAGTACAGTAGCATCAGTCAGCCATAGTACAGTGGCATCAGTCAGCCATAGTACAGTGGCATCAGTCAGCCACATTACAGTGGCATCAGTCAGTCATAGTACAGTGGCATCAGTCAGTCATAGTACAGTGGCATCAGTCAGCCATAGTACAGTGGCATCAGTCAGTCATAGTACAGTGGCATCAGTCAGTCATAGTACAGTGGCATCAGTCAGCCACAGTACAGTGGCATCAGTCAGCCATAGTACAGTGGCATCAGTCAGCCATAGTACAGTGGCATCAGTCAGCCACAGTACAGTGGCATCAGTCAGCCATATTACAGTGGCATCAGTCAGCCATAGTACAGTGGCATCAGTCAGCCATAGTACAGTGGCATCAGTCAGCCATAGTACAGTGGCATCAGTCAGCCACAGTACAGTGGCATCAGTCAGCCATAGTACAGTGGCATCAGTCAGCCATAGTACAGTGGCATCAGTCAGCCACAGTACAGTGGCATCAGTCAGTCATAGTACAGTGGCATCAGTCAGCCATAGTACAGTGGCATCAGTCAGCCATAGTACAGTGGCATCAGTCAGCCATAGTACAGTGGCATCAGTCAGCCATAGTACAGTGGCATCAGTCAGCCATAATACAGTGGCATCAGTCAGTCATAGTACAGTGGCATCAGTCAGTCATAGTACAGTGGCATCAGTCAGCCATAGTACAGTGGCATCAGTCAGCCATAGTACAGTGGCATCAGTCAGCCATAGTACAGTGGCATCAGTCAGCCATAGTACAGTGACATCAGTCAGTCATAGTACAGTGACATCAGTCAGCCATAGTACAGTGGCATCAGTCAGTCATAGTACAGTGGCATCAGTCAGCCATAGTACAGTGGCATCAGTCAGCCATAGTACAGTGGCATCAGTCAGTCATAGTACAGTTGCTGCTGCTGCTGTGGTCATCTTGCAGAAGAGGGAAACAAACAAGCCGAAGACGAGTGAAATGTATGTAGAGGATGCAGCTATTTACTTCGAGACCTGGTTGCAGGGGAATTCGTGTCAGTGAGGCGATTCCTCCGCATTACCCACCAGCAATGCAATGAGCGACTGTTCTGAACTGGAAGAAGCACCAGTTCGCGAACCTTTTCAGCGAACTGTGTGTTGCGTGCGAAAAGATTGCCTGGAATTAATAATTCAGAGTTCTCCCACTCCAGGGATCGAACCACAGCACTGCGCCTCGCACCTAATCAAACGTCTGTGAAATTGTTCGGAGTCCTGTAGTTAGGAAGAACCCAGGTTTTGTTTCTTAACTGACTGTAATGAAATGCATACGTCATTGAATGTAATGATATGCATACGTCACTGACTGTAATGATATGCATACGTCACTGTCCAGACCAAGCTAAAGTTGACTGCCGAATCACTCAGCTACATGATAAACTATGTAGTATCATGTATCTTGGTGGCCTAACTTGAACCACTGCTTCGACCAGGCATTTCGGTTTTTATGACTCAGCGATCTGAATGAACTATTGATGTATTCTACATAAAGCTCTGAGAAATTAGCACTGTCATTTGGTTATGTTTTCTTTGTATCAATAATTGTTATTTTTTAATAATTTGCTTACGAACCAAAGGAAATAAAATGGCGGACATTCGTTGACTTGCATGAGCAGCCAGAGCAACGGTTGAAGGTACAAAGCATAAGAAACGTTCCCAGTGCCTGACGGGCAGAAATGTTTCAGTGAAATGCTGAAAAGACAGAGCCGGTCCTTAGTCCTGAAAGCATGTATGCGAAACGAATTACTCAAATAACTGCTCGCACACTCGAGAAAACGCTTATTTGTTGAGGGAAAACCTGTTTCTGTTTCACCATGTTCGACAGTCTTTATTCCCTGGCCGCACAGAAACAAGACAGTAACAGGAAAGCCAGGTTGGTATGAACACCAGCACAAGCAGAAAGGCGCTCATAGCTGCAGCACTGACGTCATTCTAATGGTGGCCTGGAAGCCAGTCATCGAAAACAGAACGGCCAATGGCCTTGGAGGGCGTCTCGCTGTTAGGTGGCGCTGGAGCCACGCGTCCCCGAGCTACAGATGCAGCTCTGCAAGCTTCCTGAGCTTGTGTTCCAGGAGTAGTCAATGGGTTGCGATGATCTCGTCCAGTTAGTGCGGCAAGACTTATCTGAAACGTGGTTTTAAGCGCTGTTTCAGCTGTAAGCATGAGGCAAGATGCGAAAGTCTGGAAATAATGACATATGTCGTAGGAATGATTTTCCGTTCCCCGTTATCAACACGCCCCTCACCATTTCTACGGCTGAGAATTATAACTGCTTTCCTGCCCCTATGTTCTGTACATCATAATCTCGATTATCATGTCTACTTTTCTCCTCTATTATCTGGCCACCACCCCGACACCACGCAATGCTATTCTCCCCTCTCTTCCCTACATTCACCCCACCCGTCTTTAACCCCCTAAGCCCCCCAGCCCCCCCCCCTTTCCCCCCCCCCCCCCCTTGCCTCATCCCTCGAGCTCCCCTTCTTGTTAGTGTCTGCAATCCTGGGTGAATTATTAATTGCTGACGTTATACCGCCTGGTTGCTTGTCACGGTTTCAATCCGTCTCCGTTTCTGACATCAACTGTCGGATCTAGTTTGTTATCTACCCACTGACAGAAAGCGTGGGAGAAAAAAAAATGCCTGCCACCAGACTCGTTTCACGAAGCAGAAACTTTTTCCATGTGCAGTGACTAGACTTGAAGAGGAGTTACCCTTTTCTAGTTTTGGGACTGACATGCGCGTGCTCTCAACCTCCATGTCGCCGATTTCCGATCTAAAATTTGACCCGGGTTTTCCATTTCGTTTCATTTTCCAGCCCTCTCCCATGCCAGCAATCTTTCTCCATCCTCTCGAACGAAGTTGTGAAAAAAAAATTCAATCGTCACGAAGTGCCCGCAGGGGTGTACGGTGCCACCGGCTTGGCCTTCATACATCAGCTGCCTTCAGACCGGCGCTGACCCTTGAATGCACCTCTTTCCTACGGCTGTCTCAGAGAATCTCAGACAGCCTCATCTTCTGCTCACTCTTCCTCCCCTGCTGCAGCTGCTGGTCATCTGCCGTCTTATGTATGATCCAATCTCCAGAACTTCCATAAGGAGAGTAGCTCGCGGGGCAGCAGGGGCGAATGATACCTCGGCTGTCCCGAATCCGTCGCACACGTACATGTGGATTCTAACAGTACTCCCTGGGTCTTCTGCGTTTCTGTCTCTGTGCCTTTGCTGAACTTCCTTGTTCGCGTTTGCGTGGGACTTCCTTATCATGTGTCTGTGTTTCTCTCTGTGAATATGTTTGCCTCTCTGTTTGCTTTCTCACCGTGCGTGTGTGTGTGCGTGTGTCTGTGTGTGTGTGTGTGTGTGTGTGAGTATGTGTGTGTATGTATGTGTGTGTGCGTGTGTGTGTGTATATTTCTGTGTTGGTCAGCTTCTGGTGATCTCTGGGTTTGTATGCTATAGTGCGTCTCTCTCTCTCTCTCTCTCTCTCTCTTTCTGTCTCTCTCTCTTTCTTTCTCTCTTTCTCACTGTCTCTGTCTCTCTGTATCTCTCTGTCTCTCTGTCTCTCTGTCTCTCTCTCTCACTCTCTCTCTCTCTTTCTCTCTCTCTCTCGCTATGTATTTGTGCCTCTCTCTGTCTCTCTCTGTCTAACTCTCTCTCTCTCTCTCTCTAACTCTCTCACTCTCTCTCTCTCTCTCTCTCTCACACACACACACACACACACACACACACACACACACACACGCACGCGCACACACACACACACGCACGCGCACACACACACACACTTTCATTTCTGCAATCCGTTGATCTATCTTTCACACCAACCTTCCTACGAGCTCACAGAGCAGCAATAACATGTTGATGGATCCTCACTATCCCCCATATTACCTCTTATTACACCTCCTTCACGGCACTTTACCCTTGCATAGAAACCACCTGAAACTCCGAACCGCTCCTCCCTTACCCGATGAGTTACTTCTCTGCAGCAGAACCACCATATCTGCTCGCATCCTCTCCCGTCCGAACCTCTCCGACGCTCTCACGCTCGCTCTTGATCGCTGAGGGACCGCGGAGAGGCAAAAACTATCGGCCATTGTTGTGTGCCGTGCAGGAATAATGGCGGGCTATTTGCAGCTCCGTGTCGCTGGAACGGGGCAGGAGGAGCGTAATTCGGTTTCCGTGTTGGAGGGCTGGAGGCCCGAGGGGCTTGCCCACTAGACTCAGTGGGAAAGGGGCGTCCGTCAACAGGTCCCCCAGTCGCTGCAGCCCGCCTTTGAGCCAGCTACGATGGCAGTCCTCGCTCCATCATCCTACCTGTCCTAGAGCCATCCTCCATTCCCACTGGTTGACAATGTCCACGACTACATCATGGCGGCAGAGTCGCCAATGGTGCCCCTCACTCACCCCCATCCCAACCCCCAGCCTTCCCCCCGGGCCTGAGCAAAGTGGAGTGACGTGTTCTGACGTCATGACGTGCAATGACGTCACCATATTGTGTCGTAATTGTGTCGATGCTGTTCTTATTCCATTGGCTGACGTTGTCCACAGCTCCATCATGGCAGCAGTGTTATCGCCGGGGCCTCCCCCACCCCCACCCCCATCCCCCTCCCTCTCCTCCCCCTCCGCCCCGAGTGAAGTGGAGTGACGTGTCGTGATTCGTCACGTCATCAAACGATGTCGCAGAAAGGCACGACGAGATCTCATCCCAGCGCGTACGTGGCATATTACCAGCTGGAGTAGAGTGGAGTGACGTCCCTTTGAATTTCGACTGCCATGAGATCTTCCGTGGAGTGACCTGATGTTGTGAGACATTTCCCTGTGAGAACGTGTCATTTTAGACAATTTTTTACGGAGAAACAATCAGTAAATTTCAATATAGTTTCGATATTGAGCATGTCATCCAAATGTCATGACGACATCGATGACAGAGTGTAGAGCGATGTTGACCAAATTGTTGCGGTCATCAGATCGTCCGCTGAGAGGTCTGGAGACAACCCATCAGACGCTATATGATGCTAGCGTTGTCTGTGCTCTCAGGATGGCCTGACGCCTTTCTGTGAGACGGTGACGTCAGTGAAGTAGTGTGGTGAGGCGCACTCTGCCACTGTGTTGTCCTTGACATGATGAAATATGTGTAAAGTGATGTCGTACTTCATTCAGATGTGCAAATACATCGTCAATAATGGTGTCCCTCCAATCGAACCCCATCGCTGTAGGATTCAAGGCTACTGCCAAAAAGTGGGAAAATCCTGCATTAAATAAAACCTCTCGGATGTGGTCCTTCCTCAGTCTTGTCAGACGCGTTTATTTATATCATTTAACAGGAGACTCTGTTTATTCCCAGCGATGCTCTTTTGTCTTTTATTGTCTTTGAGAATGCAGCTGTCTGGGTTCTTTTTAGCTCATTACTGCCGCTCGTTGTTTCCTACGCATCTAATCTCGTCCACCTTTTTCCTCTCGTCCTTTTCTGTTTCCTATTATTTTGACCCGCAATTCCCTCCACCCTGTTCTTCTTTGTCCCGCAATTCCCTCCACTCTGTTCTTTGTCCCGCAATTCCCTCCACCCTGTTCTTTGTCCCGCAATTTCCTCCACTCTGTTCTTTGTCCCGCAATTCCCTCCACCCTGTTCTTTGTCCCGCAATTTCCTCCACTCTGTTCTTTGTCCCGCAATTTCCTCCACTCTGTTCTTTGTCCCGCAATTTCCTCCACTCTGTTCTTTGTCCCGCAATTTCCTCCACCCTGTTCTTTGTCCCGCAATTACCTCCATCCTGTTCTTTGTCCCACAATTCCCCCCACCCTGTTATTTGTCCCGCAATTTCCTCCACTCTGTTCTTTGTCCCGCAATTCCCTCCACTCTGTTCTTTGTCCCGCAATTTCCTCCACCCTGTTCTTTGTCCCGCAATTACCTCCATCCTGTTCTTTGTCCCACAATTCCCCCCACCCTGTTATTTGTCCCGCAATTTCCTCCACTCTGTTCTTTGTCCCGCAATTCCCTCCACCGTGTTCTTTGTCCCGCAATTCCCTCCACCCTGTTCTGTGTCCCGCAATTCCCTCCACCCTGTTCTGTGTCCCGCAATTCCCTCCACCCTGTTCTGTGTCCCGCAATTCCCTCCACCCTGTTCTTTGTCCCACAATTTCCTCCACCCTGTTCTTTGTCCCACAATTTCCTCCACCCTGTTCTGTGTCCCGCAATTCCCTCCACCGTGTTCTGTGTCCCGCAATTCCCTCCACCGTGTTCTGTGTCCCGCAATTCCCTCCACCGTGTTCTGTGTCCCGCAATTCCCTCCACCGTGTTCTTTGTCCCGCAATTCCCTCCACCCTGTTCTGTGTCCCGCAATTCCCTCCACCGTGTTCTGTGTCCCGCAATTCCCTCCACCGTGTTCTGTGTCCCGCAATTCCCTCCACCCTGTTCTGTGTCCCGCAATTCCCTCCACCCTGTTCTGTGTCCCGCAATTCCCTCCACCGTGTTCTGTGTCCCGCAATTCCCTCCATCCTGTTCTTTGTCCCGCAATTCCCTCCATCCTGGTCTTTGTCCCGCAATTCCCTGTACCCTGTTCTTTGTCCCGCAATTTTCTCTACCCTGGTCTTTGTCCCGCAATTCCCTGTACCCTGGTCTTTGTCCCGCAATTCCCTCTACCCTGGTCTTTGTCCCGCAATTCCCTCTACCCTGGTCTTTGTCCCGCAATTCCCTGTACCCTGTTCTTTGTCCCGCAATTTCCTCCATCTTGTTCTTTGTCCCGCAATTTCCTCTACCCTGTTCTTTGTCCCGCAATTCCCTCTACCCTGGTCTTTGTCCCGCAATTCCCTGTACCCTGTTCTTTGTCCCGCAATTTCCTCCACCCTGTTCTTTGTCCCACAATTTCCTCTACCCTGTTCTTTGTCCCGCAATTCCCTCTACCCTGGTCTTTGTCCCGCAATTTCCTCCACCCTGTTCTTTGTCCCGCAATTCCCCCCACCCTGTTCTTTGTCCCGCAATTTCCTCCACCCTGTTCTTTGTCCCGCAATTCCCTCCACGCTCGTTCCGCCAAGTTTGGGGCATTCGGTGCACCGTGGACATGTCAGTCCAGATTGCTTTGTTCCAAATGCAGGAAGACACATTTGGTCCATTCATTCTTGCGGCAGTGATTTGCAGTACGTCACGGTTTACCCGGAGCTCTGGTGGCTTTTTACCTCTTTAAAAAAAACCCAAGGATAATGCCTGCAATGTGTACCTTTTGTGGAATGTTAAATCATCGAAATGCCACGCTTGTTGAAAAGCGTGGGCAGATAGATTTTTTTAAATACTGAAAAGTTGGAGGTCCTTGCTTGTGTCTGACATTACTCGTCACTTCTGCCAGAAAAGGTCTACCTTTTTTCTCTCTCCATGTTCTTGTCTCCAACTGCAAATTATTTTGGTTCAAAACCTATTCAGAATGAGAAGAAATTGGCACGGACTCTGTCGACGTAAAACAATTGCACGATATATTTGCAAGCAGATGCTGACATCTGAAGATTTAACTGCGAAGGTTGCTTCACAATCTTTTCCCCTTTAAAAAAAACTTTTTCATTATATTACTGACTTCACAGATGCAGCGGTGAGAGATCTCGGACTCAATCGGGAGAAGAAACGAAAAAATGAAAGAAAAACTCTATCCTGGATTTCTATGTGCTCTCTTGGCTGAGCACCCTTGTTTCTTAGCAATCATTATTCTTTGAGTGTGCCCAGAGGCAATGCTGCTTGTCTTATTCAACCACGAGAATCATTGAAATTCGTGGGTGGCGGAAAGGAGGAAAGAGAAAAAGATTTTTATTGTGTTCCAACCAACGCCTTTAGCAAAGCAAGATGTCGCTTTATCTAATGCTGTACTTAAAACGACCGTGATAACTCGGCAGCATGTAGCTGTGGGCACTGAAATCCTTGTCTCTGAGGCTAATCTTTGGCATTACAAAATGTCATCAGGCAGGATAATGTCTTGTGTAATAGTAAGAGTGCCTCAGATGTTAACTTGCACATTTCGTTTTCGTTCATTATTTAGTTTTTCACTTGCAATATCAGCAGACAGAGTATGTCTGTTGACATTCATTTCATTAGTCAGGCGTGATAGCTTTGATTCAAGATGGATTTTTAATCACATGAAACAATTCTGTAGATCGGAAGCGCTTTGTTTCATGAGTATTTTACACTGAGGGTGAAACAAATAGCAGTGTCTCGATCTCAAACAGTTTTCATGGTGTATATTTAGTCCACTTTTACAGTACATTCTCTCCCCCCCCCCCCCCCATTTATCTTTCTTCATTCACCCCCCAGTCCCTCCTTTTATTCGTTTTTATCACTGCCTCCCCTCCCTATCTTCTTTTAACTACCTCCTTCCATCCCCACCCCCATCCCCCCCCCCCCCCCCCCCCCCCCCCCCACCCCGTTTTTGTTTTCTCAACTCCACTGTACTACTCATCCCGCCAAGAAGGGGATTTTTTCAGTCGGATAGTTTGTTCGTTAGTTCGTTATTTTGTAAAATAACTCAAAAAGTTCAAAACAAATTCTAGTGATATTCGGTGAACGATACGGGTTTTACCCAAGGAACAATCCATTTCATTTTGGAGTTGATCTGTTATTTCGTTATGGAAATGCAACGAGAAAGAGAAATGTGGTCGCCCTAGGCCGCAGGCCGGCGTGTGCTGTAAGCTGGCGCAGGCGTTACACACTCACAGACCTCTAGCAGGCACTCAAAATGATCAAAATTTCGTAGAACCTCAGGCATGGACAGCAGAACAAGCTGCCTGTATGCTACAGGCAATGGAAGAGCTGCTGTGATACCTCCACCGCCGCTGCGGCTGCCTTGGCGGAGGTTTGCGCTCTCCGAGTGCTCTCTAGCTCTTGTATCAAGTCGCTTTCCTTTAGTGTCTTTAAGTGCCCTTACACACTTTTGCAGGCATGCACAGTCCAGCAAACACGCGAACGCACACGCGCACATGTACGCTCACTCTCTGAGTGTGCATGAACCCAAGAAGAACAGGAAATAGTCTGCTGTCTTGAGGCTTTTCCCTACATCAGACTCCCCTCATCGCCGCCAGCCACTCTGTCTTCTTGGAGACATCCCCTCGGGACTCACTCATCCCACTACATAGCACACGCGCTATTACTGTATAAGTCGGACAGATAAGCAAAGACAAACTGATCGTCAGACCGTTACACATATTGACGATTGAGCAAACTGGCACACACACTCACACACACACACACACACACACACACACACACACACACACACACACACACACACACACACACACGCACAGACATAGACAGAGACGCAGACAGAGACGCAAAGACAGACAGACAGACAAACAGACGGACAGACAGACAGACGGATGGACGGACAGACAGACATATACACAGACAGACATATACACAGACAGACAGACAGACAGACGTATACACAGACAGACAGACAGACAGACAGACAGACAGACAGACAGACAGACACACAGACAGACAGACAGACAGATACACAGACAGATACACAGAGAGACAGACAGACAGACAGACAGACAGACAGACAGACAGACAGACAGACAGACAGACAGACAGACAGACAGACAGACAGACAGACAGACAGAAAGACGAACACACAGACAAAGAGAGAGACACAGAAATATATATATATAATATAGACAGAGGGAAAGACAGACAGAGAGAGACAGAGAGAGAGAGAGAAAGAGAAAGAGAGAGAGACAGAGGGAAAGACAGAGAGAGAGAGAGAGAGACCGACAAAGAAAGAGAGACCGACAGAGAATGAGAGAGAGAGGGAGAGAGAAACAGAGAGAGACAGAGGGAAAGACACACACACACACACAGAGAGACAGAGAGAGAGAGACAGAGAGAGAGAGAGAGAGAGAGAGAGAGAGAGAGAGAGAGAGAATAGAATAAATGCTATGGTATATCCACATTTTGCCATTTTGCCTTCACTGGGAAACTACGAAAAAAAAGAGTGGAAACTGAAGAGGAAAATGCCTGAGACCTCGACACAAATGCACAACAGTTGCATTCCTTGGAGAAGCTATCCTGTGTGATATATTTTTGCTTCCATAATGATTCCCTGGATTTCAAATAAACTCTTTAACCTTCCGATCTGTGGTCATGACCCCGCGGCAAGAAACTGCGTCAACAGCCCAAGAAACGTCAATGTCAAACGGGAAATAATTCAGTCTCGGAGACTATTCCGGATGCCTCTCCTTTTTTAGGTTCCCTGACAGGAAAAGCAAGAGAATTCACCCCCTCTTTTTGCCTGTGTTCCGATAGTTGTTACCCTGCCCATGACGCAGCACAGTTGTCATGATTGTAATCTTTCAGGAAAGGTCATTTTCACTTCAAACCTTTTTTAGAATGAGAAAATACCAGCACTCATGATACCCGCGGGAAGGAAAAAGAGGCTTTTCCCTCTGTCTCGGATGAAAGTTGGGAAGCTTCACACTTGCATTGCTAAGACCGCTAAATGATTAATCCTTTGACAGGGAAAATACGAGGCAAAGGCTAAGCGGTTTCTGTTTGACAACAGCAGATTTTGAATCCATTAACATTCTACTTTGTCGCACACGTTTGCTTTCATTTGGAAATGTGATCCACGTCCTAATCTTCTAATTTGGGTGCACTTTTGTGTGCGTGCAGAGGTCATAAGGAAAGAATTAGGTCCATGTGAGTTTCCCTGACGCATATCTGTCTAAGTTGACAATAGTTAATCGCCATATTGGCGTGTGTCACTGGATTACTGAAGCAATGTATAACTTCCTCGTCGTTGTTAGCTTTTAGATAGAATAACCTCTCTCCAGTCTGCTCCCTCTCAGTTCCCTCCCACCGATACTCTCTCTTGTCCATCGTAATGAAGACGAACGAATAGAATCAAACTTTTTATCAGCTTTTTTCATTAACGAAAAAATCAAGATTGTCTTCGACAAAGGGGTTTGCGAGGGGAACATTCCATACGTTGCTTACAACCATATTTTAATGAATGGAAAACGCCTTCGCTTTGTTTAATGTCTTGAGTCTTCAAAAATTCTTTAGAATGCGAATCAAAGATTGTCTTGTCTAAAGAGTGTTACGGACCGGCTAACTGGGCCTCGGGTCAGCCTAGCCCGCACCAATGAAAATAAACAAGAAAAAAAAACACGAACACCAGCACAGATATATAACGAAGTGTATTCACCACACAAACACAATTCCTCACCAGCTCCGGCCCACACCCGGGCTCACAAAAGCTAACGTGCGGCCCCCCGCCGACACTCGGTCTACAGACGCTCAAGCGGCCCCCGCCGACAATCTCGCTACAAGCGCTCAAGCGGCCCCCGCCGACAGTCTCCACACCGGCCCCCGCCGGTGGAGCTTCGAGCCTCAGCTAGCGTCTCTAGGACTCGTACCAGGCTGAAGAACCCTGAAAACAACGCAAACTCACTCATCCGTTTCTTCACTATCAATCATCATACATCCGCGGTATTTACAATGTAGAATGATAACATTAACAGATCAAATCAACACTCACCCGTCTCCCTGGGGTTCAATCGCTCGAGTGTCGCACACAGCTTTCACTCGGCAAATATACAATCAATCGGATCATTCGCTCACACGTGAACACTCCTCAGTCACTACGTCACCAACTCATGCTAAAAATAATCACAGTCAAAACACAATCACGTGCACACACCATTCGGCACATTCGATTCGTAACAAAGAGCATTCCAGTAATCTATACATCAAGCAGGAGAGGAGCTACTTACTACTCGAAATACAAGCCCAAGACCACAGCATTTGTTGAATCCAATAGAGTTGTAAAGTTAGCGGAAGTGGGTTTCCCAGGAGCAATCCTAACGCATCCTACGCGATCCCCTCGCGGAACGAAGAGGCGCATGTCGTTTCGAAAGATATAAAAGAATGGTAAGAGACGAGCGCTCACTGCGAGCGTTCGCGAAGCCCAAAGCTTCTCTCCTCATTGAACCTGACCACGTAGACGCTCGCCGTGAGCGCTCGCATTTGAACAATTCTGGTGTGCGGTTGGTTTACCTTTAGAAACGAGACGCGCCTCTTGTCCCGCCAGAGGATCGCGTAGGATGCGTTAGGGATGCTTCTGGAAAACCCGCCTAAGGTCAACAGGTGATTCCCAGAGTTGAAACAATGCTACCGACTACTTCTGACCAGAACTATCGCGTGACCAGTATTACTTCTGGGTCCAGTTGACCGATGGGTTGGGTACAACCTGCGTCCGGCACGCTCGACGCCCCCTTCACCCGCAAATAGTCCTGGCTGTCGGCCTTTCCCGCCTACCGCTGTGGTCCTTGGAGCGTTTGACTGGTCCTTGGAGCGTTTGACTGGTCCTTGGAGCGTTTGACTGGTCCTTGAAGCGTTTGACTGGTCCTTGGAGCGTTTGACTGGTCCTTGGAGCGTTTGACTGGTCCTTGAAGCGTTTGACTGGTCCTTGAAGCGTTTGACTGGTCCTTGGAGCGTTTGACTGGTCCTTGGGGCGTTTGACTGGTCCTTGGAGCGTTTGACAGGTCCTTGGAGCGTTTGACTGGTCCTTGGAGCGTTTGACTGGTCCTTAGAGCGTTTGACTGGTCCTTGAAGCGTTTGACTGGTCCTTGGAGCGTTTGACTGGTCCTTGGAGCGTTTGACTGGTCCTTAGAGCGTTTCACTGGTCCTTGGAGCGTTTGACTGGTCCTTAGAGCGTTTGACTGGTCCTTGAAGCGTTTGACTGGTCCTTGGAGCGTTTCACTGGTCCTTGGAGCGTTTGACTGGTCCTTGGAGCGTTTGACTGGTCCTTGGAGCGTTTGACTGGTCCTTGGAGCGTTTGACTGGTCCTTGGAGCGTGTGACTGGGTGTTTGATGTAAAAACGGGGGGAACAAACGCTTTTCAGATCATGTGGGCGGTACGCTGAGTAGCTATTAAAGTGTGCGAAAGTAATAGCTGCGAATCTTCAAAGCGGATGGAGATACCCGTTTTGTGTCGTCTGTTCCGTATGGAGCAAATCATTCCCGAAAATAAATTAATTCGTTTCTCTTTTAAATTAATAGGCTTGATAATTCTGTTTGGTAGACAGTACTCGTTCAATAAGATTTGTCCAGTGGAGATCGATAAAAGTATTATCAGTCCACCTGTCACGAAAGGCTTCTTAGCTATAACAATATTTGTCTCCCAAGCCCACGATTGCTGCACATCAATAACATCTATGCAGTCAGTGATTATTTAAATAAACCCAGATTTCTCCGTCGCAAGGGTAGAGCCAAGGCATGCGCCTCACACATCGTCTAACCCCAAAGCATGCTCACCCATCTCCGCCTGTCAAAAGACATGCTTTCAACAGGCGAGTAGAGGCTGAGGGGCTGACCGTGTACTCATGCAAGAGGGGAGAGCACTGGGGGGTGGGCTGGCAGGAACTTCCCAACCCTTCAAAACTCAGTCAGTGATTAGGTAAAGATGATGTTCGGACTTCTATCTTGTTTTAGCTGAATAGAAGATTGTCTTGCGAAAGCGAGTTTTGTCGAAACTGATGTTGAAAAATGAAGTTTTACCTGGAAAGGACGTGGCGTGATTCTCTGGTCTCAAAACCTGAAAATGTCAACCGTATTATGCATTTTCCCCCATCAAGCGAGGTGATTAATCAAACATCTTTTGACAAGGGATTTTTTTAATGTCATTTCGCCGGCGTTGTTGTCTATGTTTGATTAAAACAAAATTGCTCACGAAATGAAAGGGTCCGGGTCAACATTTACGACATGTAGAAGAAAGTTTTCCTCCATTATTATTGACGAGGTAATTCTTAAATTATAGAATGATAAATAAATGGAGGGAGGGAGGGAGGCAAAAATTATGTTTTAGAGTCAATCATCCTTGCAAGACTATGCAAAGGTCCTGATGTTCCAAATCACAGCTTTTGGTTGAGCTCAAGCAGGTAGGAAGTCCTTTCCCTAGTGATTCACCTTTTACGAATCCCATCTGGAGACAGAGTAACACCATATTTATTGTCTGAGCCACAGGGACATGAAGGAAAGTGGGCAAATCTAATGGGTGTCATCAGATCCAGGAGATAATGGCTACATATAGAATCAGCAGATGGGTAGCTCTCTTTTATTTGCGCATCCGAAGCACAAGGGTTTTCAGCGCTCCCTCACATCTTCTGGTTCTATAAGACACGATTGGTCCTGCACTCCACGACTCTGAGCTGCCATTGCATCCTATGTTCGAGGAGGCTGAAAATACAAAACGCCAATGCTTCTAACGTATGTTTCTGGACAACTATGGCGAACTCTTTTTCACTTATTTCAGCCTGTCCGCCACGACAATGCGAAGGAGTCTAAAAAGGACATGGGCACCACCTGTTAAATTTAGGTCGGTTACATTGTCAGAGAGGCCCTGCTGGTTCCATATGGGATATCGACGTCACGACGAGGAGGACGTCTCTCCGGTTCGTTGCAGCCGTCCCTAGCGTCGCGTTTGGCCCTCAGTGGACAGGGCAACCGGAACAAAAGCAGCAATTTATGTTTTGCCTTCTTCCTTTCATGTTAACTTTCTGCAACCAGGAAGTGTAATAGTCTGAGGCGAGCTTTCGGCGTAGGCTTTTCATACCTTCAATATGCAATACTTTTCCTTTCACGTGGTAGACATTGTTCTCCGCCTTCCGGTGCTTTCTAGCACGCGCAGAATTTGCTTAAGTAGATTTATGACGCTTTCGGTAAACACTAATGGAAAAGTACCCACTATACGCCAATGAAGACTTCGCTTTTCATGCAGGAGAATATGTCTGTCTTCTGCTATCCTAAATCTGGAAGCCTTCTCAAACGTAAATGTGATCTCTAAAAATCACAAAACTAAATGGCAAGGTGCTTTTGATCCCCCGAAACCGGAACTCGACAAATCAGCGTGGGAGCTGCTCTGACAACTCGACACCGCAACCATGCATGTGTACGGAGCTCACGAGCTCCTTTGTATCTCGTGTTAGATTCAATAGAACAACATAGAAATTGGTCTCGCATTTCAACATGGAGTGCCCCCTTCCATATCAAGAACTGTTCTGAACATTCAGCGATGCAACCCAGTGTAAGACTTCCGCAATGAGACACGTATCGTTGTGTACTTGCTAGCGTAGCGTTCTCTGTCAAGTATCAGCTGACTTACTCGGCAATGTTCTTCATGACTATGATATTTATATGCATCTGTAATGCAGTGGGAAGTTCCATAGCAGATATGATGCCATGTTTTTATATTATAGACCTCTTTTTCTGTATATCTCATGCAAGATTCCAGCAATATGTTAGGGTTTTCTGTTTTACAAGCTTAGGCACTGACTTTGTTACAAATCTGTAGCAAGGCAGGAACACTGCTTCTAGTTGAGAACAGCACACCACCACAGCCGCTCGACTGTCGCTCACCAGAGACGTCACTGCTGTTACAATAAGTCATGTGTTTGTTGATTTGCATCACGTAAAGTTAGAGAATGCGTACATCTTCCACAGGGCTGCCGCGAAGTAGAATTGGACATGACAATATTGATCACGTTCGCAGCAGAAAATGTTAATCCCTTGGAGCATTTGTGCTTGACCTGGGTCGATGAGTTTAATTTAAGAGCAGCTCGGACATGATCTTACGAAATCACTTATCAATGACAATACTTCCACCAAGGATACAATGGAATTCGTTTCGATAAAAACACAGAAAATAATTTAATATGTAAAAACTCAATCTCATTGTACAACTTTGCAACTCAGACATGTACCTGAAACATGGAAATTTCAATTAAAAAATCTCTGCTTTGTTATTTCAAAACATCTTAGCACATCTTTGGAGAGCACAGTACATCCAAGATACACAACGGAAGAGACACGATGGTCGTATTGCGGCAAGGCGGTAGGGTCCGTCCCTTTTCCAGCAAAAGGCTTAACTAGCATGCTTCTCCCCATCCAGGAGTAAAACCGGGTACCAGAGAAGGCAATGTTGGCAAATTGTAGTGCGATGAACCCTTTTATGCGGCCAACAGCCAGCATCCGGTTGGAATACTTCCCTGGGAGTGGAGATGGTGCTGGTACCTGGCTGTGTGCGTAATAGATGTCTGTCACCATGTTTGATGTGATGTACCAGCAGCGGATTGATCAAGCCCCCCTGTGTTCAGGGGGTACAGTGTACAGTGGTTTGAGACTCAGTCGCAGGTGATAAGTCGTTACCTTTTAACTTTACTGTTAACTCCAGTGCCACATTGCCTTGCAAAGTCGTAAATAGAGAATCTGTGCACACCTACAATCTGTGCACACTGGAGTTGCTGTTGAGAGAAGAAGGACATGGAGTAAACAGTCAGAGCATGACTCTCCCACTATGCACGCCTCATTGGCCACGTGTGATTAAATGACAGTGTCATGCATATTAACCAGGTGTACACCCCTGGTATTTGACCGCATGCAATGCTGAAAGTTGGATGATCACGTTCAGGTTGCATGGTTCTGATATCAGTCGCTTTTCTGTGGGTCTCACCACACACAATGTCGTGATGATAACGGAAACCGTGGCGTTTTCTTTTACTGATTAAAGTTAAACATCGTCGTCGAAGCGTGTGGAAGCTATGAAGTTCTGATTTCATGGGATATTAACATTTGAGACCTGCAGCATGGGTCTGGTGCAAAAAGACTGCATAGGCGTGGCCATGCATTGATCGTGTGTCTCGATAAGGTCATCCATCTCCATTGGGACTACGTTGTGCGGAATTGACTCTGTTGAGGCAAGCATGGAATACAACCCTTTAGATGATTAAAACTTGATACATGTTTTTACGTGATCAATACCTGGCATTCCATGCATTGGGTCTTGTTGATAATTTTGCCTGTATGCATGAGACTCCAGCGTCAATATTTGATATGAAAAAATGTAAAACTGAGCGAATGATCTGTTAAAAAAGCGAGTTTTAAAGTGTGATATAATGTTTCAGAATTGAACGATGAGAGAAATATATCTCATTAAACAGTGTTGCATAGTTTTTTCCTTTAGTTTTCTTTTGATCGTTGGCAGTTGTTACAGTATTTATGAGGGATAAGCTGTTTATTATACCTTATTTAAATGTGTAAAGTGATTCACGAATGAAAATGATCGAAATCAAAATACTCGTAATGAAAATGAATTTCCGACCTTATTTGAATTTTTATCGGTTAATTCATTCGCTCTTAGCTTTTATTTGTGCGCATGATGTTGCCGTAATGCCACTTGACTATTGGTTCTATCAAGTTCCGTCTACCACCGCTTCTCCGGAAACAAAGCGAAAACTGCTGCAATTAGGGTGAAAGCGTTCGTGGCAGAAACAGAAAATTGATTCCCACACTTCAACCCTCGACGGCGCCGAACCAATTACAAAACCGATATCGAATCTAATAGAAAAGTAGAAATTTCAAGTTTTGCGTCCCAGGTGAACTCTTTGAGAAACATCGACCCGCGCTTCTCCGCAAACGCAATCCGCGATCAATCCAAGGGTTGTGTCCCTGCCTCTCCAACTCCTGCCCACGTCACCCATAGTTTGCTCCGGTGCGAGGATAATGCAGAATCCTGGTCACAATCAGAGCCTGCTTCTCTTTCACAAACACCGTCCACAACTGCCCACAAACACGAAGCACAATGCCCTCTCCCCTTCTGTCATCCATCATTCTCCTTTTGTTATTCCATCGCACCCCTCTACCGTGCCTCTATTATTTCGTCGACGCCTGCGCTTTCCGAGCGAGGGAAAGTCGATTGCACGTTGTGAAGCGGAACTAGGGGTCTTTGAAGCCTGATGCCGATGGGGATCGTGACCAGTCTACATAGGAAGTGTGGAGCCTGACCCCCTCTGCTCGGCCGTAGGGGCAGAGCCAGACTAAAATGTGGACATGGATGTAAAGTAGTACAGATAGTGGTTAGTACCGGTACTAGTAGTAGTAGTAGTAGTGGTGGTGATTGTAGAAGTTGTTGTAGTAGTGCTGGTGGTGTTGGGAGGAGGAGGAGAAGGAGGAGGAGGAGGAGGAGGAGGAGGAGGAGGAGGAGGAGGAGGAGGAGGAGGAGGAGGAGGAGGAGGAGGAGGAGGAGGAGGAGGAGGAGGAGGAGGAGGAGAAGGAGGAGGAGTGTTGGCGGCGATGGTGGCCGTAGTGAAAGTGGTATCAGTAGTAGTAGTAGTAGTAGTAGTAGTAGTAGTAGTAGTAGTAGTAGTCGTAGTAGTAGTAGTAGTCGTAGTAGTAATGATGGTGGTGGAGGTAGTGGTGGTAGTGGTGGTGATAATAGGGATGTAGTAGTCGCAGCAGCAGCAGCAGCAGCAGTTGTAGCAGTAGTCGCAGTCATGTAGGAGACGTAATTGAGTAAGAGTAGTAGTAGTAGTAGCAGCAGCAGCAGCAGCAGCAGTAGTAGTAGTAGTAGTCGTAGTAGTAGTAGTAGTAGTAGTAGTAGTAGTAGTAGTAGTAGTAGTAGTGGTGGTGGTGGTTGAGGTGGTAGAAGTAGTAGCAAGAGCAGCAGTAGTACTAGTTGCAGGAGTGGGAGTGGTGGCGGTAATGGTGGTATTAGTGCTGGTGATAGTAGCAGATATAGGGGTCTACTTGGTGGTGATGGTTGTTGTCATAAAGGTCATGTTGGCAGCAATGGTAACAGTAGTAGCAGCAGCAGGAAAGCATAATAGGAGATGCACTTGTTTGTGACAATTGTGATAGTAACAAACCATTATTAGAGGTTGTAATTGTGGTTGCAGTGATGGTAATGGTGGTTGTGATCGTCATCGTGGCCTTGATAAGGGTGTGGTAGCCGCGGAGATGCCTATGTAGTACTCGAAAGAACACCATAAGCGGTCAGAACCATGTTCGGGGAAGAGAAGAACGAGACTTGCACATAATTTTACTCTAACAGCAGCGTGACCACCACCACAAGTAGTACTAACAAATTCAGCAGCAGCAGGAGCAGCAACAGAAGCAGTAGCAGCAGCAGGAGCAGCAGCAAGAGCAGTAGCAGCAGCAGCAGAAGCAGCAGCAGAAGCAGCAGCAGAAGCAGTAGTAGCAGCAGGAGCAGCAGCAGGAGTAGAAACAGCAGCAGCAGTAGCAATAGCAGTAGCAGCAGCAGTAGCAGCAGCAGTAGCAATAGCAGGAGCAGCAGCAGAAGCAGTAGCAGGAGTAGAAGCAGCAGGAGCAGCAGCAGCAGCAGCAGCAGCAGCAGGAGTAGAAGCAGCAGCAGCAGCAGCAGGAGTAGAAGCAGCAGCAGCAGCAGCAGGAGTAGAAGCAGCAGCAGCAGCAGGAGCAGCAGCAGCAGCAGCAGCAGCAGCAGGAGTAGAAGCAGCAGCAGCAGCAGGAGTAGAAGCAGCAGCAGTTGCAGCAGGAGTAGAAGCAGCAGCAGCAGCAGGAGTAGAAGCAGCAGCAGCAGTAGCAGCAACAGCAGTAGCAGCAGCAGAAGCAGCAGCAGCTGTAGCAGCAGTAGCAGCAGCAGGAGCAGCAGCAGAAGCAGAAGTAGCAGCAGCAGTAGCAGTAGCAGCAGCAGCACCAGTAGCAGCAGCAGCAGCAGCGCGAGCATAAGGAGCAGCAGCAACACATCCACACGAGAGGACACTCCATTCGTGGCAGATAGTTATTGCGACGGCAAAGACCTACAAGTCGATCTGAAAAATAATATCGTTCAGACTAGCAGTGGTCACTGTGTGTCCTATCCACCACACTCATCCCCATTCTTTTTCCTTGCAGGCAACGGCAAGAGGTCCGATCCAAGGCTGGCAATGGTTGTCGACGTGGACGGGGAGGCGGATCGGGAGAGGGCGGGGCTGGAACAAGGAGGTCTCCTGCAGAAGCTCTTCTCCAGACAGCCCCACCCAGAGCTGAGTGACTTTCCCGAACCCCAGGGCGCTCCTCTCTCCCCCGTGCCCGTTCCCTACTCCCTCCTGCCCCTGGGGGAGCGGGAGACCTCCTCAGAGGCTCGACGGTTCCCGACCAGAGATGGTCAACGCCTCCGCTCCATGCTTCGCACGCTGGTAAGACTGGGATGCAGACAGTGTGGCGTGTGCAGGTTTGGTGTTGGAAGAATGTCCTCGTGAGACACTCTCCTCTCAACATTGCAATGTAATGTTTGCCACGGTGAAGACCATTCGGGACCGTCTCGATTAGCATGCAACGTCAGGTGCGTGACATCTATCTCCTCGGTAGGAGATTGTCTCGTTTGATTTTGTTGTTGTTGTTGTTGTTGTTTGCAAGACTTTGCTATCTAGATGTACAGTCTGTGTACAGTTTTTCTTTATCAATCCAATCTCTATATAGTGCACATAGTTTGTACCAGAGGTCTAGTGGTCTTCTGTGTACGTTGTGTCTTGGAACGCAAAAAGAAAAAAGTTAATTCCACTGTTATATCTTATGACGCATGATGTAAAACACTCTAAACTATCTTGTACTTGGAAAAGTTCCCATGCCTCAACCTGCATGGGAACGTCTTGAGAGCTTACAGTTTCTTGCATTGTATTAAAAATAATAATGAAAGCACAGCTTCGCCGCACCGTGGCTTGCTACACAAGTCAAGACAGTCTCAGAGGCTGGCTCAGACGCCTTTCAAAGGAGGCGAATAACTATGGAAATCGTGACTTCATCTTTTTTCAACCACCTCTACTGATTCATAGCGAGCAATGGCCTTACATAGCCTACAGAGGCCGATTGGCCGTAAAACTCCATCCATCCAGTCTACCTCAGATGCCCTGACTCAATCACACTGCAATTTTGTGCTGCCGTCAGAAGGCTTCTAACAAGCGTGGAGGCATCAGCTCATACTGCCTCGTGGGGACATTCCAGGCCATCAGAATGACAGCACTGATTAATCACAGACATAATGAAAGAGGTGCTGCCCACGCACCATTACTGCATTACTCGTCTCAGGGTTTCCACTGTACCAAATGACCCCTGGTTGGATTCCGTTGGCGGTTCCAACGACAGGAAACGATATATACCCTCCATTATGTTGCGATTCAAACAACTTTGGTCACAGGGTTAGGTTAGAGTTAGGTTAGTTTAAGTCAGAGTTCGATTTGAAACAATACCAGCCTTTAATCATATGTTTCATTATCTGCTTGGGAAGTTTGAAAGAAAAAAAATCACAAAGGGAGTACTCCATGTGCAATTCAGGGATCAACTCGTACGGTTTCATTGGTGAGTTCCCTGCATCGCGCAGCAATTCTTGTAAGATTTTCTGAGCATCGAGTTATTATTGTTAAACCTGAATCTGCCAGACGATCGCAATGAATAGTGCTGTAAGTCATTCGCTTGGAATGAAAAACTCCAATCCGAGGGCTTTCCCAATCTGAATCGCTTCGAAAGACCGCAAGTACAATTAAGTCCATGACGTTACGTATTTGTGTTAGGATTTTCCATGTTTTACGTGAAAACTGGACATTTCAAAGCCTCAAAACCGACGTTTAAAAAGCAGTACGGCACGATACAGACAGATATAATGCTGTCTAGTAATAAGCAATACAAGCGTACATCTCTCATGAAATGTGTTGTCTAGCGAGTTCACGTGATAACTATTTGACTGAATCGGAAGGACTGGAAGGCAGAGGAAATTGTAGTCCCATCTTATTAATCGCAGTTACAGTAAATTATCGTGCAAGAGAGCGTCTGCATATGCTGTTTTATTATCTTGCCTAAAGGCATCTGCAAAGTAAGAACCTTTACTTGTTCCACTTCTGCCCTTTCTGGCCGGTTCATATTTTAGTCCATTGCAAGACCAACGGACAGACTACAGACCTATTGACTGACTGACTGACTGATTGCTTCACTGACTGACTGACTGACTGACTCATTGATAATAAACGACCGACTGACTAACTGATTTACTGATTCACTGCTTTAAAAGAAACACTGACCGACCGACCAACCGACCGACCGACCGACCGACTGTCGAACTTCTACACTACCACGTGACTGATCGCTCAATTGACAGATCAACTAACCCATCTACAGACCGATTGAACGACAGATCAAATGAGAAACCAAACAATGAAGTAAAGAAAAGAATGACTGACAGATTGGCTGACAGATTGTCACACCGACTGACGTAGAGACTACTGCGCATATGGACAAACTGTCCCTGGGAAGGCTCTCCAACCCTGAGTAGGCTCTCCAACCCTGAGTAGGCTCTCCAACCCTGAGTAGGCTCTCCAACCCTGAGTAGGCTCTCCAACCCTGAGTAGGCTCTCCAACCCTGAGTAGGCTCTCCAACCCTGAGTAGGCTCTCCAACCCTGAGCAGTCTCTCCAACCCTGAGTAGGCTCTCCAACCCTGAGTAGGCTCTCCAACCCTGAGTAGTCTCTCCAACCCTGAGTAGGCTCTCCAACCCTGAGTAGGCTCTCCAACCCTGAGTAGGCTCTCCAACCCTGAGTAGGCTCTCCAACCCTGAGTAGGCTCTCCAACCCTGAGCAGTCTCTCCAACCCTGAGTAGGCTCTCCAACCCTGAGTAGGCTCTCCAACCCTGAGTAGGCTCTCCAACCATGAGTAGGCTCTCCAACCCTGAGTAGGCTCTCCAACCCTGAGTAGGCTCTCCAACCCTGAGTAGGCTCTCCAACCCTGAGCAGTCTCTCCAACCCTGAGCAGTCTCTCCAACCCTGAGTAGTCTCTCCAACCCTGAGTAGGCTCTCCAACCCTGAGTAGGCTCTCCAACCCTGAGTAGTCTCTCCAACCCTGAGTAGGCTCTCCAACCCTGAGTAGGCTCTCCAACCCTGAGTAGGCTCTCCAACCCTGAGTAGGCTCTCCAACCCTGAGTAGGCTCTCCAACCCTGAGTAGGCTCTCCAACCCTGAGTAGTCTCTCCAACCCTGAGTAGGCTCTCCAACCCTGAGTAGGCTCTCCAACCCTGAGTAGGCTCTCCAACCCTGAGTAGGCTCTCCAACCCTGAGTAGGCTCTCCAACCCTGAGTAGGCTCTCCAACCCTGAGTAGGCTCTCCAACCCTGAGTAGGCTCTCCAACCATGAGTAGTCTCTCCAACCCTGAGTAGGCTCTCCAACCCTGAGTAGGCTCTCCAACCCTGAGTAGTCTCTCCAACCCTGAGTAGGCTCTCCAACCATGAGTGCTGCGCGATTTCACCTCTTTCCAGACATCATAGCCCGGGAGAATTACACTCAAAAGTGACCGGAGATTGGCTGCTATGAAACAATTCGCGAAATCAGCCAAATTCACAAGGAGCAGGATGAGATTCGGATCGTAATTTAGCTGAAGTGCAGTCATGGAAAATACCCAACCTCTTGTCCATTGATTTCGATGTCTCTTTGAACGGCGTCTGGCTTAGGGAAAGGTCATTGTAGAAAGACGGATATTCGAATTCTGAATAATGTCTGCAGAACAATCCCGCTTCCGCACTTGTGGTTCTTGCTTCGTGATTTGTCAATCCAGTGACCTTTTGGTTAATAAGTAAAGCGGTAGGTTGAGTGGCTCTTGAATGCGGTATTTTAGATGATAGTGATAAGTATTGCTCATTGCTATTAACAAAAACTAAACTTTAACAGAACAAAACTTTCTGATGCTTTCTTGTTTATCGAAAGTCGAGATGAAACCGAGAATAATATTCTAGATTAATCGATAATATTGAATGTGGCTGATTTTGACAAACACAACAGAATAAACTTTTTTTCCCTCACTGTATCGTATCGAACGTTCTTTTCACTTCCTTGTGGCCACATCAACGCCCTCCTGATCGAGACTGTTCAGTGGCCCGGTGTACATGGCGGTGTTCAACACTGGAAACAGTTCCACCACTTTCATGACGGAGCTGCGACGCCGTCTGGAGGGTGCCTTTTACGCCGGGTGGCGTGTAGGGCAGCAACAAAGGTTCTCCAATGTTGTCGGTCGCTTGCAAGCCTTTCCAGGGTCGCCCAGGAGTGGTTGAGGTCTTTTATCTCCTCTTCCACTGTGCGTCTCCAAGTCTGCTTGGGTCTCCCGCGCTTTCTCTTGCCTTCTGGGAATGGAATCGTTGTCCATCCTCAGTGCATGGCCAATCCATCTCCATCTTCTCTTGGTTATGAGCGTTTCCATGTCGTCTATGTTGCATCGCTGGAGAAGGTCGTTGTTGGAGATCTTTCTAGGCCAGAAGATTCGCAAGATCTTTCTGAGGCAGGTGGTGTGGAATGACGACAGTTTTGCAGCATCCGACCTCGTCATGCGTCATGTTCTTTTCACTGCAGCGCAGAAATTAATTTCGACATGGAACTCCATGACAATTGATCGATCTGAAACACTGGCATTATCATAGAAAGGGGTTTGGAAGTAATGAGACAATAGAAAGGGGTTTGGAAGTAATACAGCATCCGACATGCGTCATGTTCTTTTCACTGCAGCGCAGAAATTAATTTGGATATGGAACTCCATGACAATTGATCGATCTCAAATACTGGCATTATCATAGAAAGAGGTTTGGAAGTAATGAGACGGGCGTAAGCCGACACTAACAAGACACTGTGGGCGTCAGAGGAAGCTGTGTTGTTTGCAAAGGATTGTTGGTGTACGCCGGTAGCAGATACTGGCTGGCTCATTGGCATGATTATACATTGCAGGTGCGCGGTTTTTGTCTATGAGTTACATATAATGACGTTAACAGAAATGATGAAACGCAGAGTGTGTGAGTAGGAGATACTCTGTGTGTGTATGTGTATGTACATGTGTGCGTGTCTGTATGTGTGTGTGTTTGTGTGCACACGCTTGCTTGCTTGCGTGAGCATACATGTGCAAGACTATCCGTCATTCCAAGGCTATCTGTTGCGCCAAACCACCTGCATACATCCACACAGCTATCTCACGTTGTCTTTCTTCTCTTCCTTGCAGTTGCTTGAACGTCAGTTGCGAGGCAACGAAGCAGAAGAGGACTTGGCGTGATCCGGGTCACGCGACCTGGAAATGACGTCACATGTGACGTCATAAAGAACGGCTCCCTCCCCAAGGTGGATGCTACGATTCGAGCATGACGTCATACTACCGTGACTCCCTCCTGCTGAAGTCCGCATGAAGGCACCTTCAAAGACTGAAATGCTGATACTCGAACTTGTAAACGACGGCACTGAAAGACTGTCCCTAAAGCAAATGAATTGTAACCCTCCATGTCAATTACACTCGTCTGTCCTGAAGAACGTGTGTTCCCGCCATTTTCTTCATACATGGTTCATGTGTTGAAAAAAGACACATGCTGGCGCGCGCGCACGCACACATACACACGCACAGACACACACACTCACACACACACACACACACACACAGATACACACACAGACACACACACACAGACACACACACACACACACACACACACACACACACACACACACACCTGTACTGTATTGGACGGTTACCTTTATTTGAAATAAAAAAAACTTAAGGTAGACTATTCGAATTTATAGAAAAAAATCCTTTTAGATAAAACAATGTGGACGCAATTGTAACCTCGGCTTTGTTAAAAACAAGTATTTCCGAGTTTATCAATTTACGTTTACTTTAGATTTTTGCGCATCCACAACAGTTTTTGTTCCAGAATAAAGAAAATTTGAGGTTTGACATTTCAGAGGCGTGTCATTCAAACAGTTTGCGAATGCTCTCATGTTTTTCTGTGCATCCCCGTGGCTGGTTTGAGCCCCACGTTTTGGGTTCTCCTATCTGAATTAAAGGCTGCTGATTCTCTGCAGAATGGGTGCTTCTGGTGTGAGGTAGTTGCATCAAGACAGACTCGCATTATATGCGTAACTTCTCATCAGACAAATCATTTCATGAAAATGGAGTGACGCCGTTTTTCAAATATTATTTTCTGAAACAAATCTTCTTATTAAAAAAGTTTTGGATCATATACCGCTTTGAAAGTTTTATTTTTTCTTTACTTCCCACGTATCTGTACATAAATAATCAACAACCCCTTTAGATATCACATAAGATTTTCTCAAACAAAATGAGTCACGAACGGTTACTCTAGCAAGGGTTTTCTTTCTTTGAGAAGCATCGACTAACTCAATGGAAAATATTAAATAAGAATAAAAGTTAGGTACCATTTTGTTCACTCCTGCAGAAGCGTACTTTTTCCTGACACAGTTGCAAGTTGTCTTAGTGGATGGATGTGTCTTTGATCAAGGGACGATCAGGAGCAATTTTTTTCCCTGCTGACTTGTTTTACAATACACACTTTGCCGCTTTCTTTGCATTGTAGATGGTCAGCAGTTATCTCTGTGTCAAGGAGAGTTTTCAATCAACTGTCTACATATATGCGGAATTTGATATTTTTGTCCTTGTTAGTGCGTTTTTGAAAATCAACACTTTATAAAAGCAGAGCTTTACACGTGATTTTGCACAGGCGAAATGCAACACCACCTTGTGTTGACGTCTATCAATTTAACACCATGTCATGCAATGAATGAATAGGTGCCAAAATGATTATATTGTCTCTCTGAGCGACCCATTGAGAACGTTATTAAAAAAAAACTTTAATTATCGTAACATGGTCGATAATTTATACCTTGCGTTTCTTTCGGAGCCGTGAAAATCGAAATAAACACAATATTTGGTGTGAGGAAGGTTAACGTGGACGAAATGACAATTTTGACTTTCAGATGAATAATCCGCTTCCATTCACACTGGTTTCATATGTCTCAGTTTTGACGCGCTTAACCGATTACTCGAGTAGTTGCTTTGCCTCTCCTGTCATCACGGCCAAGGCAGTCCCGCTAACCCAGAGTGGAACAAAGACAGTCACGTAGCGAACGTGTGGTATTTTCACCATGCGTAAACGTGTTGAATAGAACTGTTACTTTGATATCTGGTACCTGTGTATGTACTTTATCGAAATTTTTCTGCAACCTGGTATGTTTGTATGGTCTAGATTCGCAGTCTTTGCGCCAAGGAAGGTTATGGCTCATAGCTGCTAACATTTAGTCCATAAACATTCACACCCAATCACGCCCGCGAGCAGCTTTAAAGTCGTTTTCAATTTGCAGAATGTGCTTCTCTAACAAAGTATACTTAGTTTATTGCAAAATAGCGAACTCTTCTATTTAGAGTTCCACAATGAGCACATGTGAAAACCTTATCACACTCTATACCAAACAAAAGCAAGGAGGCATTACAAAACCCATGGGGTTTTGTTCTTACAGATTGCTCCTGAGGGTGGCAGGGTGCACATACCATCGATATTGCCTGTTCCACGACTGCATTTTCCTTCCTTCCTTTCCTCCTTACAGTTCTCTTGTTTGCAGTCTTGGGGTCTGACCTGTTCGTTCTCTTGCTGGTGTCGACTGATACATTTCAGAAAAATAAACGGTGTTACATGACTATATTTTTTGCTTGAATGTTCTGTATGGCATTGTGTGTAATAAATTGTTATATTAAAAAAACATCTACGTGAACAGAATTTTTCCAGAGTAAAAAAAATGCTCTGCTGCTTATGGATGAGTGGAGAGGAGTCTGACGCGTCGCAACCCGCAGGCAACAGTGGGTCGCAGCAACTTGAAAACCTTTGCTCATAGAGCATGCTCAACGAGCAACCCACAGCGGTTTTGCTCGCAGTGCCCTCAAATAGGAAGAAATATGCCCCTCGTTCAAGCCAGACTGTTGATTCTTACCGAAGTCGACACAAAGTATCTCTCTGACTGTATGCCGTCGCCCGTCGCAGTGGTGGACAAGCCGAAGACCCTTTGAGAGCCTTCTCTCCTACGGTGAAGAACGATGCCAGGGTGACAGGTACAACAAAAGGCTGGCGCCGTTTTTTGTCCTCTTCATCTCAAGGTAAGTGTAAAGGTGTGGTTTACATAGCAACTCATCACCCATATCTGGGTCTCAAACCGCTTTACACTTCACCCTCGGATCACAGGGCAGCTTGATCAATCCTTCACTGACACCTGACAACAAACACAGTGACATACATTTAAAATCTTCCACGATCAGGTACCAGCACTAACTCCACGTCTTGTGGTCCACTCTAACCCAATGCTGGCTCATCGCCGCATACGAGTTAATCGTACTACAGTGTGCTCTCTCAGGTAACCGGTTTTACTCCTGGGTGGGGAGAGGCAATGATGGGTAAAGCATCTTGCTCAAGGATTCATCTCTGGAAACTGCTGCAACTACTATCGCCCGAAGTTCGAAGTAGACATCAGGAATCGTGTGCTTGGAAGTACAATGTACAGTTTCTGTACACGCAAGGAAAGAGTCGTTGTCAGAGATTTTGTCCTTCAGTTTACAAGCAAAATACTCAGTTTTATAATTACTGGCACACACTCAGAAGCTGTAATCAAAGAATAGTATCAATTTCTCAAAGCTATATGTATAATACATGAATGTTTCATTCATAATGGTACATTATTCAGATAGAAATATGGGTGGAAGCAGCTTGGGGCTTTACCATTTCAGATAACTCATCACAAATATTTGGTGCTCTAGTTTTTGTCTTCATCTTTACGTGTTGTATTATCCCGTCACCACTGACTTGGTACAGGTCACAAAACGGGAGGGTTTTAGTCATAAATGGGGTGGTTTTTGTACCTCAAGTCATAAACCAGATGGTGTTTGTGGTCATAAACCGCATTCATTTTATTTGTAGTATGATACAGGTAAAAATGAATGTATAAAATATTTTATACAAAATATCTTTCTTAACTGGATTTATCTTATTTATAATAAGTTAAAAAAGAATAATATATTTTTAATAGAATATAAAAATATACGATATCTATAACAGTAAATAAGCGAATGGAGCTTATCAAGAAATACCTACAAGCACGACAAGCAAACAAATACCATTTATTTACAAGGCAACTGACTGAGAGGATTTCCAAAGAGACATAGTTAAGCCTCTGACTGAACTAATTATTAAGGCATTTCAAATGACCCCACCAAATTTGCCGTCACCTAGGCAAATTTCAGCTGACAGACTCTGGAATAAATGCCAACTTTTAATGGTATTGTTTGCCAATGATATCAGGAATATAACAAGCTACTGAAAAAACTAATCAAATGTTCTGGAAACACTAAGTATACTTGATGATGAATCAGCAAAGCACATTATGAGGCTAGGCAGTAAAAAAGGAGGTAGAAAAAAAGACCTGGTAGAAACATAATAAATTCAGGAGAACCTCATTAATTTACAAACCTACAGAGATCGAAGTAAGATCCATATTAAAGACTATTCTGTCTTTACAAGAAGTCACTCAGATCCTCAAATCTAAGGAAAGGCCATACAAAATAACGAAAGACTTCATGCTTGGAAGTTTCGAGACAGATCCAACCAAGCTGTCACAGATAAACAATAAGTGCTTACAAAGACGGTAATAAGATTCTCAAAAATTGGTTAATTACGACTTCATTGAATTACTTCAGAAAAGATTCAACAGTATTGACTGGGAGCATTGAACAAGGAAATAAGTCAAAGTAAGTAACTAATGAAATAGCACTGCTCATCAACATTTTAAACAGAGGTATTATCAGCAAAGAAAAATATAAATCCATTCATGACCATTATGCTACATAATGGAACAAACAGTAATACTGAGTAACGAGGCAGCATCTGTTGGCTGTGCTATGGACTTGAACGTAAATTCTTCAAAGCAACATGAAACTGATCTGACCAGAGCATGCATTCCAAACACCTGTCACAACGTGCCTCATCACAACAATGAACTTACTTACATCGTCAGTCCTGCCATTTACAAAAGCTTTAGAAAACCACGTGGAAAGTATAACATTGCTGAATTGATTGATAAAATAAAAGAGAAGATAAAAGAAAATGTTGACAATCCGGAAAATATTAAAACAAGTTCTGTCAGTGGCAAAGTAAAAATCACAGTACATGGTGGCTATGCAGTTGTCTTTAAACACCAAGAGAGCGTTGGGTATGTTTTTGGCCATAAGAAACGAAGAATTCATTACTATGCCTATAGTGGAAAAAAACTGAACTGATTAGCTTGTTAAAGTACAGTTCTTAATTATAGGAGTGTTTAACACGTTTCCTTTGTGCAGTGTTTTTGGAATAGTCATGGAGACCAAACCAACATTTATTCAATATGTTTCTCTTCAAACAAACAAGGTCGGAATGCAAAACAGATGAATTTTATAACATTATACAACAGTGGGGAAATGTTTTCGACGTATTCTGAATCAGAGAAAAAACACCAAGTAATGTTTGCAACATTTTTTTAAAACCGAGCTCAGAAAATGCGGGATGATTTTACAATATACTTTAAAGAAAATATGGTTCTAGGTATAGACAAGAGATACAAGACAGCTTTAGTCATGGTTGACCTGTGGTATTCCTGGTTTAATCCTGGTTCTCTCTCACTCTCTCTCTCTCTCTCTCTCTCTCTCTCTCTCTCTCTCTCTCTCTCTCCGTTCGTCCGTCCGTCCTTCCGTCCGTCTCTCTGTCTCTGTCTCTGTCTCTGTCTCTCTCTCTCTCTCTCTCTCTCTCATTTTCTTTGTATGCGCGTGTAACAGTTTCAATGTCTGTCTGTCTGTCAGTCTGTCTGTCTGTCTATATATCTGTGTGTCTGTCTGTCTGTCTGTCTGTCTGTCTGTCTGTCTGTCTGTCTCTCTGTCTGCGTGTCTGTCTGTGTGTCTGTCTGTGTGTCTGTCTGTGTGTCTGTCTGTGTGTCTGTCTGTCTGTCTGAATGTCTGTCTGAATGTCTGTCTGTCTGTCTGTCTGTCTGTCTGTCTGTCTGTCTGTCTGTCTGTCTGTCTCTCTCTCTCTCTCTCTCTCTCTCTCTCTCTCTCTCTCTCTCTCTTTCATATTCTCAACCATTCGAGCCCACATAAAAACGCTTCTGTGTATTTCAAAAGTCTGTCGTCAACATGTATGAGTCTTCCAACCTGGGTAAAGTAAAACTCTATACTGAGAACATGCGCGCGAACTCATTTATTCTGTCCATTAAGCATCAATCTGAAATAGAAAATAAAAGAGTCTTTTGACAGGAAGGAAAATAGCATAACGAATCATAACAAAATGCTGAGACCTAGTCGATACAATCTGACCAGTCATGTACTTCACTTCAAAGATGTTATCACCATGTTTGCCTTCCTAACCAATTTCAAACACGAGAAGATGTGACCTCAATAATTCTCAAAACCTTTCCATGAAAACTAGGTTATCTGAAATGTGAGCCTTTCGACAATGAACACACAATTCCACTTGCTAACTACCGAGTCTCCCAGCCAGGACACTTCATATTAAACTGTTAACGCACACAACCTGTGACACTAAATGCCTTATATTGAACAGACGGAAGGGATCTTGCATAGGCAGTTGGGCTAAGGCCGTGAAAGAAAGGGGGAGGGAGAGGGGGGAGGAGGAGGGAGGAGGGGGAGGGTGAAAGGGAGAGGGGAGGGGGAGGGGGGGAGCGGGAGGGTGAAGGGGGGAGGTTGGAGGGGGAGTGTGAAGGGAGCGTAACATTGAAACCACAGCCTGTATGGCAAAAGTAAGAGTTGTCTTTTATACTCTCTCTCTCTCTCTCTCTCTCTCTCTCTCTCTCTCTCTCTCTCTCTCTCTCTCTCTCTCTCTCCGCTTGTCTGTCTGTCTGTCTGTCTGGCTGGCTGGCTGGCTGGCTGGCTGGCTGGTTAGCTAGTTGGTTAGCTAGTTGGGTGGCTGAAAGGCTGAGTGGTTGGCTGGCTGGCTGGCTAGCTGGCCGGCTGGCTGAGTAGTTGACTAGCTGGCAGACTGGCTGTCTAGCTGGCTGGTTTTCCTCTTTTCCGCCCGTGTGTCTGTCTGTCGGCCTGACTGTTTGTCTCTGTCCGATTCTCTCTCTCTCTCTCTCTCTCTCTCTCTCCATTCTATCTCTCTCCCTCCCTCCCTCCCTCCCTCCCTCTCTCTCTCTCTCTCTCTCTCTCTCTCTCTCTCTCTCTCTCCTCTTCTCTTCTCTCTCTCTCTTCTCTCTCTCTCTCTCTCTTTCTCTCTCTCTCTCTCTCTCTCTCTCTCTCTCTCTCTCTCTCTCTCTCTCTCTCTCTCTCTCTCTCTCTCACGGCCAAACAACCGACGAGAGCAGTCGTGTTTCGTCGCTCCTACGCAGGCTAGTGCATCGTCTTGTTGTACGCTACTTTCTGTCAGGACTTTTACGAATACCAGTACGACCCTTGTTTTGTGAAGAATAGCAACACGGTGAAACAGATGAACACAGACAAACTAAAAAAAAACATATTGCAGAATTGATCTGTGTTATCCAACCTATAAGGGCAAGAAGGTAGGACTGGAATCATAACTAACAAAGAAAGGGGGATCGGTTGGAAGTTTGGGTGAGCCTCGTGAAATCTAGCTTAGAAATTCACATAGTAACACACGTGCACTCATTGCAAAGCCTAACTTATTACTTCTTGGAGCGGGTGAGTGCGGCAGATTGGGTATGGCAATTCCAGGTCCAACTCCCCAACAAACCCGTACCTCTACGATCAACGTTACAAATGGCATTCGATTCTTCAGATCACGTGGAATCCGCGTGCATATTAAAAACCCGCGGAACAACCCAATGCTTTAACCATTCTAACAAATTACGTGCTGGAAGACCAAGCGATTGCCTGGCCTCTTTAACTCGAAGAGAGAGTTCTTAATTTGAGGACAACTGCTTAATAGAACCCCACAAGGAAAATTTCCTTAGTTAAACCCCGGATCCTCTGCATTTCTTGCTGTAGCTATGCATGGAATAACTGATGCCATGATCTAGCTCGCAATTGCGTCTTTTCCCACTGACGTTGCTACTTTTATTGAACAAGGAATCATGCGTATCAAAGTCCACCCTATTAACAACACGGGTACCAGGGCCATTGCCTATTGAAGAACGATTGTTTTTACCTTTAGAGGACGTATGAAAACGGTATATTTTCATCTACCCGACTTACCCACGAAAATGAAGCGCAAACACCCAAAAACCTGGACTCTACAAGTTACTGCCAACACTTTTGCCTAGTAGTGCAAAAGTTCGGTTGACTCGATTTGGACTTAGTTTAATGCCTGAAAACCCAAACAAAATCTTGATTTCTGTAGTCATATAAGACAAAGCACCTTATACATCCTTCCCTTTGAAAAACCACACTTTCGATTTTTCCAAGTGTAGCCATAGCATCTTTTTTAGGTGGGGCATATCATCACACCTCAAGTTACTACTCAACCTAATATAATTAAGCCATTTACTTGAGCTAAAACAATAACTAAATCAATTGACCAAGGTTGACTAGAAATTATTGGCGGAAAAGGCATCCTCCAGCTAAGCACAACTACATCAATAATAAGCCAAATAATTCAATCTAAATATATTAATGCCACATTATCAATTATATTCCTTACAGTTGCAAGTATTATTCTCTTAACCTACTACTCCGATAGCTTATTTCTAGAGCATAACGCTGAAGACGTTAAGGTGGCAACTTTTGCCTTGGGGTAAAGTAAAATTTAATAATAAATTTTACAAGTGTTTAGGGTGCTCATCAGAATACAATGTGACTAACAATGAAAAAATGTATGCTTGAATTAAGCTCACACCAATTTCAAACATAAAATACAACACTTGCACTGCCACAAGCAACCCAATAGCAGTTATTGGAAATACAAACACACTCGCCCTCAAATAAACCCCAATTAAACCTAAAACAATATGACCAGCACTTATATTTGCAGCCAACCGGACAGACAAAGTAATAGGACGAACGCAAATTCTTACTGTCTCAACAACAACTAAAAACGGATTTAAGGCCGCCGGAGCACCCGCAGGAAGTAAAGAAGCAGCCACTGAAGTAGGGTTGAAAGCAACCCCAGAAACAATTAAAGACAACCACAATGGAAAACCTAAACTTAAAGTCACCGCCAAATGACTAGTCGCTCTAAATACATATGGAATCAAACCAGCAAGATTAAATACAATTAAAAATACAAATAAACCAGACAACAACCTAGTAAAACCCCCTAAACTCTTCCCCAAAGAACGAGAAATCTGAGAAAAAATAACTGATTTAGGTGTTATAATAGTCTGCGAAAAACGAGAACCACTTAATCAATATCCACTATTAAAAGATAATAATAATACTAAAGAAATAGTTCAAACAAACACATAAGAAGACAAAAATACTGAATTGTGGTCATCAAATGAAGAAAAAATGTCTACTAGCATTCTTATACTTATCATAATCAATTATTTATTTTTGAACCCTCTTTAACCTCTAAATCATCTAAACCAGAAAAATGAGTTAGAGAAAATCATCAATTAATACTTATTACAACAAATAAACAAACTCAAAACAAACTAAATAACAAAATTCAATTAAGAGGAGCTAACTGAGGCATAGAAAAGTACTAAAATTTTAGTAACTCAAGATTGACAACCTTACATTATAATTTAACTAACTTTTCTATCACTTAAACCGCTACAAGAGAATTAACTCAACTCATAAAATCTTCCACATCAAC
>JAWQFJ010017501.1:0-2500 GCA_034096865.1 Theodoxus fluviatilis
CCTACCCGACCCAACCCCCCAACCCCCTCAGCGCGCCTCCCCCTTCCCCCCACCCGCCTCCCCTTTCTCCCCACCCGCCTCCCCTTTCTCCCCACCCACCGTCCTGTACGTCTCTCCCTGCCACTTGACGCGGCTCCTCGGAAATGAGGGTCAAAGGTGACGTGTTCTGCCCAAGCAGTTCACATCTGTCGTAGTGACAGAGGGAGTGAGTTGAAATGTATCACAAAGCATATTACATTTTGCGAGAAATGATTTACATAACGATTCTAGTTGTGATCCTCCACGAGGAAATGAAAATGACATGACATCTTGCTGCATTGCCAGAAATGGAAGTATGATTCAAAGTTGGCCGTTAGCAGGTTATGGCTGTTTTGAATACCACGGTTATCGATCTATGTATCTGTTTAGGATGATCAAAACTCACATTCGGAGTCTAGCGTCAAGAAAGGGGATTGAACTGTGCAACTAAGCAGCAGCTATAAAATCACGTAAGCTATGAAATAAGTGGAACTTTCACAGCCATCCACCACGAACTCACTCAACTTGATGGCTGTGTTGTGGCATGTGACTTACTCCATGCAGTCGATCGCGATGAGGTAGTCCTTGTAGTGCTACTCGACCTTTCAGCGGCTTTCGACACCATTGACCACGACACACTCATAGCCAGATTGAGGAGCTTTGGCATATCATCCACCGCCCTAAACTGGTTCGCGAGCTACTTGACGAGGAGATCACAAAAGGTGAAGATAGGGGAGTCATCATCAAAAGACCTTTCTCTCACTTGTGGAGTACCGCAGGGATCAATCTTGGGACCTCTCCTGTATTCAATTTACACGCAACCCCTGAGCGAGTGCATCGACCAACACGGCATCCCTCACCATCTATTCGCCGACGACACTATGATCTACATGGCTTCCAAACCAGATCATGAAGCCTTCGCGGTGAGCAAGTCCACTGTGCAAAACTGCTGTAGTGACATCAAGGAATGGATGTCGGCCAATCACCTCAAACTCAATGAAGACAAGACTGAAGTGATTCTCATTGGTAGGGAAAAAAGCAGGCAATTGATCCGAGAAACACATATTAACATAGCGGGGGCGAACATAGCATTTGCCACAAGTGCGAAATATATCGGGGTCATGTTAGATCAAAACTTGTCACCAGACTCCCAAATTCGTAAAATCATCTCCTCAGGCTACATGCACCTACACCGCATTTGGAGTATCAGGGATTGTCTGACTGAAAAGACTGCAGCAGCCCTGGTGGTGACTCTTGTGCTGTCCCATCTTGATTACTGCAACAGTCTGCTGACTGCTGCAACCAACGGTCAATTGCAGAAACTTCAGTGTCTTCAGAATTCTGCAGCTAGGGTAGTGAAGCGACTGCCGAGGTGGGCTCGCATAACCCCTGTTCTCAGTGACCTTCATTGGCTTCCAGTTCGCCAACGGGTGGAATTTAAGACCCTCTCCATCGTGTTTAAGTGTGAAACTGGTGAAGCCCCAACCTACCTCGGAGAACTCCTTAGACCTCACAACCCCACAAGGAATCTCCGTTCCTCAAAAAGAAGACTATTGATTGTCCCACAAACAAGGTTACGGAGCTTCGGTGACCGCTCCTTCAGCGTTGTTGGACCGAGACTCTGGAACCAACTTCCTGAGGGTCTGAGGGTTAGTCCATCCTTGGCCGCATTTAAAACTGGCCTCAAAACTTTTTTATTTCGTCTTGTCGCGCCATGAGCATGTTTATCGTGATAATGGCGCAGTAAAAATGAAAATACATACATACATGTCTTAAGACTTCCTCACACGCGGGAATTTTCTGGCAACTATGCGTTACTGTGTTGTAACCTGCGCGAGTGTGAATGAGTGTGAACGAAGGTGGACATCTATGTTGCACCTTCCCCTCTGTGTGACTGTGAGTGTGTTGGTTCCACGTCTGTGAGGTGCCAAAAAAGAAATAATCATCCGAAAAGGAGCTTCCTCAACCTTATATCACGTTTGCAATATGCTGCTTTCATAAGAAATACGTCCCTGCAAGGCCCCAGGACAGTTTTCTGTTGAGTTGCCGCCCAAACAGTTACACACTCTATTACTGTGACCTACATAAATTTCATCCAACAGCCAATCATGATCATGCTTGTGACCATCCGCATGTTGTAATGGTGGCCCAGCCTCGCTCGATTCGAAAATCGCTGGAGTGATCTCCTTCGATACATTATCGGCCATATATCGATTTGAAGAAAGTGTCCAAGCGACTCATTATGGGAGAACCGGCCTCATGTAGTCTTGCATTACACATCATTTTGTAGGAAATGTAAACACCGTTGTGAAGGTGCGAGCGACTCAATATGTCCCACATGCCTTGCAATACTAACTTTTTTCTACACACAAACAAATCCTAACTCGAATTTTCTGGTTGTTTTGAGATGCAAGAAAAATGTTGCAGTCTTTTTAGGTTGCTTTGATGTATACCTATACACACTGTAGGATCTAAAGAGTAG
>JAWQFJ010017501.1:7500-20000 GCA_034096865.1 Theodoxus fluviatilis
AACATTCGGTCGCATCACATCTGTGTCAGTGTCCAGCCACAACATTCGGTCGCATCACATCGGTGTCAGTGTCCAGCCACAACATTCAGTCGACATCACATCTGTGTCAGGCCTAGCAAGCAGCAGTTTTTGCGCTCACACATGCTAAGCAAATGTCCTGCCATCCCCCCATCCCCACCCCCGACCCCACCATCACCCCCCAATCCCACCCCGTAAGCCCCACCCCCAATTCGCCTTGCAAACCGTTCATTTTATAAAACTTTGACAATTGTAAATAAACCGTATCAAATCTCCAAAGCAAAATATATCAATATTTTCGTTTACATCGCTACATTATTCAAACCGAACATGGGGAGTTACTAAGTCATTTCAGGAAAACTAACCAATGCTAGTGTTTAAGGCTTTATCATACCAATATCTCATGTTGCCCGTCATGAGTGGTAATCAGGCAGAACTAGTAATGACTGTTTTTTTTAGTCATTACCAGTAATGGCTGATTCAGTCAGTGGTTACGAGTAATGACTGAAAATCTTAGGCATTACTAGAATTGACTAGCACATGTCGTGAACTGAACGCTTGATGACTAGGCAGGAGACGTAACTTTTTTAAAGTATGATTAGACATCATGTTGACGTTGGGTTCAACGTCATGTTGTTCTTGGGTTTACTGCTTGATGATTAGACATCATGTTGACGGACCAGTGGTCAGATATACTTCACAAGTCACATGTACACTTGAAAACAAATCAGCCCGGAAGGGTGCTCTTGTTACTGAGGCCCACTTGCATTCATTCATTCAGAAGCTGCCGGCATGGATGAAGCCACAGAAAACCGTTTCATGCAGGAAATGCAAAAAATTCGGCAAAGTGGAGGAAGGCAACTGATGACAAACCTGGAATATCAGGCCAACATAACAGATTTACTGGCAGTCCAAAGCAACACCAGTACAAAAAGCCGTCACCAGTATTACTTGGCAGAAAGGTAAATTTTCCTCTCTCTCTCTCTCTCTCTCTCTCTCTCTCTCTCTCTCTCTCTCTCTCTCTCTCTCTCTCTCTCTCTCTCTCTCTCAGTGTGTGTGTGTGTGTGTGTGTGTGTGTGTGTGTGTGTGTGTGTATGTGTGTGTTTATGTGTGTGTTGCGCGCGTGCAAAACGAATTTTGATCTCTCTGTTGATCATTCAGTCTGTGTTTGTGTGTTTCCGTTTGCAACGTGTGTGTTACAGATTCGAAAAACGATTCTCTCTGTCTGTCTGTCTGTCTGTCTGTCTGTCTGTCTCTCTCTCTCTCTCTCTCTCTCTCTCTCTCTCTCTGTTGGTCATTCCAGACTGTGATTGATTACGCTGAGGATAGCTTATTTTTCCGTTTGCAACATGTGTGTTACAGATTCGAAGTCTTGGAATGTGGCGCCACTCAACGACTCATCATGAAGCGGAAGTCACCGACTGATCCTGTGTTATACTTCGTCACAATGGAGGAGACATTTGCAGTCGTGAAACAAGCACATGCATCCACGGGTCATGGCGGAAGAGACAGGATGATAAAGGAACTGGCTAAGAAATACAAGAACATCCCAAGGGAAGCTCTTAAGGTGTTCATTGATAACTGTTCAGTGTGTCAGAAAAAGGCAGTGCGACAGAGAACAAAAGGCGTTGTCGTGAAACCGATCCTGACCAAAGAAGCCATGTCTCGTGCACACATTGATCTTGTTGATTACCAGTCTATGCCAGATGGAAACTACAAATGGCTGCTTGTGTTCCAGGATCACTTGACCAAGTTCTGTGTTCTGCGTCCGTTGACTTCCAAACGTGCTTCTGAAGTCGCCATTCAGCTGGTTGATATCTTCTGTCTTTTTGGAGCTCCTGTCATTCTCCAATCGGACAATGGTTCTGAATTTACAGCTGGAATCATTCGGGAGTTGAAGAGTCTGTGGCCCACATTGCACCTAGTCAATGGCAAACCGAGGCACCCTCAAAGCCAGGGGTCAGTGGAAAGAGCAAACGCGGATATTAAGAACATGCTGGCCGCGTGGATGGACGAAACCAGTTCTGAAAGATGGACCATGGGCATCCGCTTTGTCCAGTGTGTGTGTGTGGCAGAATTATTGTGTCTTAGTTCCAACAACAGCAACAGTTTCACATATTGACTGACTGAAACACAGGCATTACCAGTAATGACTAATTTCGCTTGATGACGGTGAGGTCAATATGCAAATTCGGTCCTTTACGTGAAATGACTAGTCAATTCTAGTAATGCCTAAGACTTTCAGTCATTACTCGTAACCACTGACTGAATTAGTCATTACTGGTAATGACTAAAAAAAACAGTCATTACTAGTTCTGCCTGATTACCACTCATGACGGTAACATATACCAGGACAAACCAGGGGGGGGGGGGACGTCCAGTGTTGTTTTGCATGTTGTTAGAATAAAGCCTGGAGGGTAACTCTTGTTGTCTTGCATACTGTTAGAGTAAAGCCTGGAACAGTAACACTGGTTGTCTTGCATACTGTTAGAGTAAAGCCTGGAACAGTAACACTGGTTGTCTTGCATACTGTTAGAGTAAAGCCTGGAACAGTAACACTGGTTGTCTTGCATACTGTTAGAGTAAAGCCTGGAACAGTAACACTGGTTGTCTTGCATACTGTTAGAGTAAAGCCTGGAACAGTAACACTGGTTGTCTTGCATACTGTTAGAGTAAAGCCTGGAACAGTAACACTGGTTGTCTTGCATACTGTTAGAGTAAAGCCTGGAACAGTAACACTGGTTGTCTTGCATATTGTTAGAGTAAAGCCTGGAACAGTAACACTGGTTGTCTTGCATATTGTTAGAGTAAAGCCTGGAACAGTAACACTGGTTGTCTTGCATATTGTTAGAGTAAAGCCTGGAACCGTAACACTGGTTGTTTTTTGAATCCGCATCCCTGGCAGCAGTCATTCGTTTTCTGTTCCTGAGTCATTCCGTGTACTGGCTACCTTTGAACTCTGTCACGTGGACACCAACAGACACTTTCGAGACTCCATTGAGCAAGAGTCCACCAAGAGAGATAATAATGGCTTAGAATGTGTAGTCCCAGCCTCGGAGCTGCGAGTGCGATAACAGTGACCACGTCCTGAATGAGGCCAGCGCCAAGAGAACCGTGCTGTTATGACATTGCTGTGAACTGATTGTATCGCTGTGAACTGATTGTATCGCTGTGAACTGATTGTATCGCTGTGAACTGATTGTATCGCTGTGAACTGATTGTATCGCTGTGAACTGATTGTATCGCTGTGAACTGATTGTATTGCTGTGAACTGATTGTATCGCTGTGAACTGATTGTATCGCTGTGAACTGATTGTATCGCTGTGAACTGATTGTATCGCTGTGAACTGATTGTATCGCTGTGAACTGATTGTATCGCTGTGAACTGATTGTATCGCTGTGAACTGATTGTATCGCTGTGAACTGATTGTATCGCTGTGAACTGATTGTATCGCTGTGAACTGATTGTATCGCTGTGAACTGATTGTATCGCTGTGAACTGATTGTATCGCTGTGAACTGATTGTATCGCTGTGAACTGATTGTATCGCTGTGAACTGATTGTATCGCTGTGAACTGATTGTATCGCTGTGAACTGATTGTATCGCTGTGAACTGATTGTATCGCTGTGAAATGACAAGTGCAAGAATACTTTTTTAAGAACTACTGAATTCTTATTTTTCTACTGTCCTGGTGCAAGACAGCGGAATCTGTGTAGCTCTCCACGTTGTCAAGGAGATGTTCGCCACACAACCCTGTGTAGCTCTCCACGTTGTCAAGGAGATGTTCGCCACACAACCCTGTGTAGCTCTCCACGTTGTCAAGGAGATGTTCGCCACACAACCCTGACGTGGCGCACGCGATCGTCTCGCGGGACCAGAGGCGCTTTTCGTTTTAAAACTTATGTGACAAATTCCCAAATCAGCACTCTCGGCAACACCTGTGTGGACTGGGGCATTGTAGTGAAGACACTGGTTGTAGATCTCTCTCTCTACTCCTCTCTCGGCTCGCCCTCCTCTTCTCTCATCCTCTCGATCTCTCTCTCCCTCTCTCTCTCTCGTCTCTCTATCGCTCTCAAGTCCCTTCTTCTCTCTCTCTCTAACTCTCTCTCTCTCTCTCACTCTCGCTCTCTAACTCTCTCTCTCTCTCTCTCTCTCTCCTCTCTTCTCGCTCCCTCTCTCTCCTCGCTGTCGGCTCATCTCCTCCTCTCTCCTCCTCCTCCTCTCTCGTCTCGCGCCTCCCTCTCTCTCTCTCTCTCCGTCTCCTCGTCTCAGTCCTCTTCTCTCTCAGCCCTCCGTCTCTCTCTCCCTCTCTCTCTCTCTCTCTCTTCTCTCTCTCTCGGCTTGCTCTCTCTCTCTCTCTTACTCTCTCCTCCCTCTCTCTCTCGCATCTCTCTACACTCTCTCTCGCTCTTCCCTCTCTCCTCTCTCTCTCATCTCTCCCTTCTCTCTCTCTTCTAACTCTCTCTCCCTCTCTCTCTCTCTGTGTCCTCTATCATCTCTCTCTCTTTCTATTTCAGTTTGTCTCTCTATCTCTCTCTCTTTCTCTTTTCTCTCTTTCTCTTTCTCTCTCTACGTCTCTCTCTCTCTCGCTCTCTCTCTCTGTGTCTCTCTCTGTCTCTGTGTCTCTGTGTGTGTCTCTCTCTCTCTCTCTCTATCTCTCTCTCTTTCTCCCTCCCTTCCTCCTCTCTCCTCCCCTCCCTTTCTTCTCCCTTCCCTCTCCCTTAGGTGCAGTACGATAAGCCGCAGCGAAACAGTTGTTGATGTTGGTAAACTTTGTGATGCCTATCTAAATAAAAAAACATCAAGACAGTGACAGCAGTAAACACTCCGAAAGGACAGCTTTCTGGAGGGAGGTCATGGAGGAAATCAGATCCCGAAGAACTGACAGCGTGGTGAGGGCAGATCTCTCCTTTGGAGCAGCACAGCCACCCTGTAGCAGGTGAAGGACGTGTTAGTCAGGCAATCCCCACTACCAATCACGTCACAGCTGGCAGTCCTCACGGCGGGGTGGAGGGGGCGGGCCGTAAAGGGTGGGCGGGCCTTAAAGGGGTGGACGGCAGGCAGAGCGTAGTACGGGGTGGCGAGGGAGAGAGAGAGAGAGAGAGAGAGAGAGAGAGAGAGAGAGAGAGAGAGAGAGAGAGAGAGAGATTGCTATACTCGTGGACATACGAAACGCGAAAAAGTTAGTCCGCCTTCGCCATATCCTAACACGTCCGTATGCTTCATCAATGCAGAATCTGCAATCATCTGTGAACACCACACGTCCCCACTGTTGCCTGCGCCAGTTGATTCTAGCCTGAGCCCACTGGAGACCAGCCTGGCGATGACGATGAGTCAGCACTGGTCCTGGAGCTGGACGACGGTTTAGTAGCCCGTTCTCCTTGAGGCGACGGCGCCCTGTCCTGGCGCTGACTCGACGTTGGGCATTGCCTGGCAAGTTTGCTGATGTGATAGTCGCCTTCAGGAACTTTCTTGCCGATGGCTTCTTAAAATGTAGCGGTCTTGCCGAGGGGTCGTAGCTCGAGGCCTGCCTGACCGTGGTCCATCAGCAACCGTGCCAGTTGCCTGGAAACTGTGCTCTAGACGGTAGATAGTCGAGATGTGAACATTGAATAGGTTTGCGACTCTTCTGTGAGGAACACCAGCCTCCAAATGGCCAAGCGCTCGGTTGCGTTCTTCTGCGCTAAGTCTTGGCATCGCTGCTGAGGACTGATGAAAAGGAAAGAGACAATTTTCAGGCCTGCTTTTTATTGAGGTACAACCCCTGAACACTGCTAGAGCAAGCAAGTTTTGCTGCAGAACTTGCAAGTGCCTCCCATGAGGCGATCACCATGCCGCATTTGACCGTCCTTTGCCACTGTAAACAGAACGTTGTGCACGAAATGTGCACGTTGTGCGGTAGTTAAGAGTACAAATGTATAGGCACTGTACGCAAAACATCTCAAGGTGGTATTTAAAATATGTAAAATACACACTTTTTCGCGTTTCTTATGTCCGTGAGTATATAAGGATCAACCGAAGAACTGCAACTTCTGTGCAAGACACTGCGCTGGTTTCTTGCTTCCCTGCACCCACGCGTGGTGCATTCAGACGAGGACGTTTGCAGTGACTGGCACTTGCAGTGGTGGGGCAGCCCGCCCTGCTCCTCTGACGCAACGCTCTAAAAACAACAAGTGATACCTATTTATAGACGGGCGCATACGATCGAACTATTCCCGCGCCACTTCTGGCAGTCTGCACTATGGGGTGGATAGGGCCTGGAATGGGTGGACACCCGGCAGGGCGAGGAGTGGGGTGGGGAGGGACGCGGACTGAACCGCAGTCGGAAGCTGCTGTCCCGGAGCCTGTACACAGTCACACAGATCCGGTCACAGCCAGGCTGCACTACGGCCGTAAATGCAGTGCACATGTATTCGCCTATTGCCAGTCATTCGCAAACTATTCACCTCGAGGGACAGACTGAGAGACGGAGCGCCAACACCCAATCACAGGTGGCTGGAAAGGCTCCTTGGCTAACGCCTGCCTGCGTGTGAGCCTCTCTGTGGTGGGACCGCCCACGCTGGGCGGGGCAAAGTGCAGAGACAGTCTTGACAAAACGCGGGCCGCCTCCACCCCGGGTAGGTGCAGACCGTAACTGCAAGCGCTGGCACAGGACGGCTGTTCCACACAGCAAGACCTGGGCGTAGAGGGAAGGGCGATGACTGCAGGCAAAGTGGAGGCGGTGCAGTGGATCCCCCGAGGCAGGAAGACAGACACTGAACAGCCCTGAGGACTGGGAAAAGACAGAGTAAACCTTTCCCCGCTGGGAGAAGTCATCCATGGACTTAGCTCTCGAGCAACCTGTATCAGGTGACAGAAGCGCTACCAGGAAAGATTCCTGTACCAGGCATTCCACAGCTGGCAGTCAGCACGGTGGGGTGGGCGGGGTTTATAAAGGGGTGGGGGGCCAGCTGAGCGGTGTTCGGGGTGGAGGGAGAGAGACCGCTAGACTGGAGGAGGGTGGGGAGTGAGGAAGACTGTACTGTAAGGGCTCTACACAGTATGGACTGGGCATGCTTACTGGTCTCGTACCATTGGTGTGTGTGTGTGTGTGTGTGTGTGTGTGTGTGTGTGTGTGTGTGTGTGTGTGTGTGTGTGTGTATGTGTTTGTGTATGTGTGTGTGTGTGTGTGTGTGTGTGTGTGTGTGTGTGTGTGTGTGTGTGTGTGTGTGATGTGTCTATGATATGTGTCTATGATGTGTGTATGATGTGTGTGTGTTTGTGTGTGTATGTGTGTGTGTGTGTGTGCTTGCGTGTGTTAGTGTATGTGTGTGTATGTGTGTGTGTGTGTGTGTGTGTGTGATGTGTCTATGATATGTGTCTATGATGTGTGTATGATGTGTGTGTTTGTGTGTGTGTGTGTGTGTGTGTGTGTGTGTGTGTGAGAGTTTGTGTGTGTGTTTGTGACTGTGTGTGTGTTAGTGTGTATGTGTGTGTGTGTGTGTGATGTGTCTATGATATGTGTCTATGATGTGTGTATGATATGTGTGTGTGTTTGTGTGTGTGTATGTATATGTGTGTAATTGTGTATATGTGTGTGTGTATGTGTTTGTGTGTGCGTGTGTGTTTCTGTATGTGTGTGTATGTGTGTGTGTGTGTGTGTGTGTGTGTGTGTGTGTTAGTGTATGTGTGTGTATATGTGTGTGTGTGTGTGTGTGTATTCAACATGCCTGTTTCCTCCTTCGAATGTATTTGTCATTGTGTTATTGCATTACCGGGTGTGGTTCTCTACCGTGACAACAGTTTGATAAAAACTGATTGCAATCTGAGACGTGTATGTGTTAGTGTATGTGTGTGTGTATGTGTGTGTATGTATGTGTGTGAGTGTGTGTGTGTGACATGTGTCTATGACATGTGTCTATGGTGTGTGTATGATGTGTGTGTGTTTGTGTGTTTGTGTGCGTGCGCGCGCGCGCGCGCGTGTGTGTGTGTGCGTGCGTGTGTGTTGGGGTGTGTGTGTGTATGTGTATGTGTGCACGCGCGCGCGCGTGTGTGTGCATACGTGCACGCGTGCGCATATGCGTGTGTGCTTGTATTTGAGTATGCGAGCGCGATGTTCTTGAATTCGTGTGCGTTTATCTGTTTGATTTGTGTGAGTGCTTGCCTATGGAAGAATTCCTGCGTACGCACAGGTGCGTGTGTTTGTGCGTTTGCGTGTGTGTGTGTGTGTGTGTGTGTGTGTGTGTGTGTGTGTGTCTGTGAACGCGCGCGCGTGAGAATATCTACACAGATACGCGCACCCTGTCCCGAAGATGACGCAGGTAGCGACAGGGCGATGCACGGACTGCAAAACACAGGCAAGTGTTTGTCCAAGGTTTACAACAAGCCTTGAAACGGCATCGGATCGCATACATTCACAGTCGTGTTGGCAAGTATGAGTCCCTATTCTCTCTTACACACAAGAATGGCTGATTTCTCAGGACTAGGATACTCTAGCAGAGTTAGTGGAAGACAATCCAACTGAGGCATGTTTCTCAGGACTAGGATACTCTAGCAGAGTTAGTGGAAGGCAATCCAACTGAGGCATGTTTCTCAGGACTAGGATACTCTAGCAGAGTTAGTGGAAGACAATCCAACTGAGGCATGTTTCGTTTAAAAAGGTGTTCAAACCGTTTGCCTGATCGCCCGTGGCAAGTAAATAGAACTGCAGAGCCGCTGGGGAACCTGATGCAGACAGGCGCCAGATTTCATGAATATTAATTAGGACGGAGTAGACTGACAGTAGGGTTCTCGCTAAAACTGGCCTTACTTATCACGTGACCGCTGCATGTCAGTCGGAAACAGCATATAAGTGCTTTATTTTATATTATCTTATCTTATCTCTCTTTAACTCGTCCTTCGAGCTAGCGACTCTGCAGTTTCATGTACTCTGAGGAAACTTTTACTCTCCACGGGAAAGCGGGCAATTGTTTGAATACAGTTTTTTAAGGAAACGTACCTCAGTCGCTTTGCCTTTGACTATCTTTGCTAGCGTATCCTAGTCCTGGGAAACGTCCATCAGTTGGATTGCCTTTCACTAACTTTGCTAGCGTATCCTAGTCCTGAGAAACGCGCCTCAGTTGGATTGCCTTTCACTAGCTTTGCTAGCGTATCCTAGTCCTGAGAAACGCGCCTCAGTTGGATTGCCTTTCACTAACTTTGCTAGCGTATCCTAGTCCTGAGAAACGCGCCTCAGTTGGATTGCCTTTCACTAACTTTGCTAGCGTATCCTAGTCCTGAGAAACGTACCTCACTTGGATTGCCTTGCTCTAAATTTGCTAGCGTATCCTAGTCCTGAGAAACGCGCCTCAGTTGGATTGCCTTTCACTAGCTTTGCTAGCGTATCCTAGTCCTGAGAAACGCGCCTCAGTTGGATTGCCTTTCACTAACTTTGCTAGCGTATCCTAGTCCTGAGAAACGCGCCTCTGCTGAGGAAAGCGACATGTCTGTTTGACCTTTTCCCTCTCCCTGTGACGGGATTGAAACTAAAGTGAAAACGCATAAAACGCGATCCTTTCGCGGTATAAGAGGCGATTTTCTGCTTCGAACGTTTTTTTGTTTCAATATTCAGAAATAAGAGCTCGCATCGAGCACCTGTATGGAGAGGTTCGTGTAGGACAAAGCATAAGACGATGCCTAATAACAGGTGTCAAAAGCTGTTGCCTAATTACAGGACTGTAATGCCGTACACTCAGTGTCCAGCAACAACATCCGGTCGCATCACATCTGTGTCAGTGTCCAGCCACAACATTCGGTCGCATCACATCTGTGTCAGTGTCCAGCCACAACATTCGGTCGCATCACATCTGTGTCAGTGTCCAGCCACAACATTCGGTCGCATCACATCTGGGTCAGTGTCCAGCCACAACATTCGGTCACATCACATCTGTGTCAGTGTCCAGCCACAACATTCGGTCGCATCACATCTGTGTCAGTGTCCAGCCACAACATTCGGTCGCATCACATCTGTGTCAGTGTCCAGCCACAACATTCGGTCGCATCACATCTGTGTCAGGCCCCGCAAGCAGCAGTTTTTGCGCTCACACATGTAAGCAAATGTCTGGCATCCCCCCATCCCCACCCCCTACCCCACCATCACCCCCAATCCCACCCCCAATCTCACCCCCAATTCGCATGCAAACCGTTCATTTTATAAACCATTGACACATGTAAATAAACCGTAACCGAATAACAGTATTAATTCATCAAATCTCAATGCGAAATATATCAATAGTTTGTTTACATCGCTACATTATTCAAACCGAAATGTGGATTACTAAGTTATTCAGGAAACAACCAAAGCTAGTGTGCTATGCTTTAACATATCAATATCTACACGACAAAACAAGACGTCTAGTTTTGTCTTGCATATTGTTAGAGTAAAGCCTGGAACAGTAACACTGGTTGTCTTGCATATTGTTAGAGTAAAGCCTGGAACAGTAACACTGGTTGTCTTGCATACTGTTAGAGTAAAGCCTGGAACAGTAACACTGGCTGTCTTGCATACTGTTAGAGTAAAGCCTGGAACAGTAACACTGGTTGTCTTGCATATTGTTAGAGTAAAGCCTGGAACAGTAACACTGGTTGTCTTGCATACTGTTAGAGTAAAGCCTGGAACAGTAACACTGGTTGTCTTGCATATAGTTAGAGTAAAGCCTGGAACAGTAACACTGGCTGTCTTGCATACTGTTAGAGTAAAGCCTGGAACAGTAACACTGGTTGTCTTGCATATTGTTAGAGTAAAGCCTGGAACAGTAACACTGGCTGTCTTGCATACTGTTAGAGTAAAGCCTGGAACAGTAACACTGGTTGTCTTGCATACTGTTAGAGTAAAGCCTGGAACAGTAACACTGGTTGTCTTGCATACTGTTAGAGAAAGGCCTGGAACAGTAACACTGGTTGTCTTGCATACTGTTAGAGAAAGGCCTGGAACAGTAACACTGGTTGTCTTGCATATTGTTAGAGTAAAGCCTGGAACAGTAACACTGGTTGTCTTGCATATTGCTAGAGTAAAGCCTGGAACAGTAACACTGGTTGTCTTGCATACTGTTAGAGTAAAGCCTGGAACAGTAACACTGGTTGTCTTGCATACTGTTAGAGTAAAGCCTGGAACAGTAACACTGGCTGTCTTGCATACTGTTAGAGTAAAGCCTGGAACAGTAACACTGGCTGTCTTGCATACTGTTAGAGTAAAGCCTGGAACAGTAACACTGGTTGTCTTGCATATTGTTAGAGTAAAGCCTGGAACAGTAACACTGGTTGTCTTGCATACTGTTAGAGTAAAGCCTGGAACAGTAACACTGGTTGTCTTGCATACTGTTAGAGTAAAGCCTGGAACAGTAACACTGGTTGTTTTCTGAATCCGCATCCCTGGCAGCAGTCATTCGTTTTCTGTTCCTGAGTCATTGTAGTACATAAACTCTCTCTCTCTCTCTCTCTCTCTCTCTCTCTCTCTCTCTCTCTCTCTCTCTCTCTCTCTCTCTCTCTCTCTCAATTCAAGTACAGGTCAGATGAGCAGATATCCTGGGTTGACCAGGTCGGACAGTCGCACAGCACAAACGGGTAAGTCAATGCACGCAGAAAGAGACGAGGGTGGGTGTGGGGGGTGGGGGCGACTCGCCACTATAAACAGCAAAGGTGCAAGGGAGGCTACTTAGCGCGCAGGCTATGAAGAGTTGCTTCCCCTGTACATGTCGGCATGTGCATGTTTTGTGCTAAGTGCCTTTGACGCTGGGCGAACAGTGATTTGTGTGTGTGTATATGTGTGTGTGTGTGTGTGTGTGTGTGTGTGTGTGTGTGTGTGTACGCACAGAACAGTAGAGCTTTTCACGTAACTGTAAGAGCAAGACTTATTCAGGAGGGACTAACTAATGTTTTCTTTAATGTGAGGGACAGACAGGAAAAATATGAGATCACAGGCGGGGACTGAACCCACGACGTTTCAATTAGCGCCCGCAATGCTCTACCAGCTGAGCTACTATGTTCTCTGTTGTTGTATCTTGTCTGCACTGGTCTGTATCAGTGGTTGCTGGCTCGGTCTGTTGTGCCCGGATGACCCGGATCCCAGTAATTAGATTGCTAGTGTTTCCCAGCTGTCATAGAGGTTTTCTCCAGTCACCCAGTCGTTCCTTGTATTGCGCTCACTTCCCGCCCAAAGGCTGCTCAGTGACGTGACGTATGCACCTAGAAATCTCCACGAGTTGTCATGGCACTGGGACGTCACTCATAGAGGTCAACTCGGATCCCCAGTCGCTGAGACCTTCTTGGCGGAAAGGTCACGTCTTGAGCCCTCTTCTGAAAGCCCTCAGCTCTGCCTCCTGACGCAAAGTCTCTGGCAGTGGACTCCAGAGGACCGGTGCCACAGAGCAGACTGCTCAGTCTGCTGCTAAGACCTTGCAGCTGGCACCCTGATCAGATGAGAGCCACATGACCTCGGGGGTGGGGGTGGCTAGGGGGGTGGAGG
>JAWQFJ010017501.1:25000-27500 GCA_034096865.1 Theodoxus fluviatilis
AGGGAGGAGATACTGAGAGAGATGTTGGAATTGAAGAGAGAGAGAGAAACTAGAGATGGAGAGAGAGAGGAAAAATCGAGAGAGGAAGAGTGATGCATCTCCAGGATATGTCCTGAGAGGAGGGGTGTTTGTGCTAGGAGGCCAGGCCCGGGATGCACCTGTGTTAGAGAGGTGTGAGATGAGCCCACTAGAGAAAGTGGAGGAGGAAGGTGTGAGTGCGAAAAAGGAGAAAGAAGTAGAGGAAGAGGTTGAGGGAGAGATCGAGGAAGTGGTCGAGGAAGAAGTGGAGGTAGAGGTCAGGGAAGAAGTAGAGGAAGAGGTCGAGGAAGAAGTGGAGGTAGAGGTCAGGGAAGAAGTAGAGGAAGAGGTTGAGGGAGAGATCGAGGAAGAGGTCGAGGAAGAAGTGGAGGTAGAGGTCAGGGAAGAAGTAGAGGAAGAGGTCGAGGAAGAAGTGGAGGTAGAGGTCAGGGAAGAAGTAGAGGAAGAGGTTGAGGGAGAGATCGAGGAAAAGGTCGAGGGAGAAGTGGAGACAGAAGTCGAGCATAAGTCTTGTGTGAAGACTGGTGTGGAATTGACTAGTGATCTGAGAGAGGAAGTGATGGAAGCTATCACATGGGCTGCTGAGAATCGAGGAGAAGTGAAAAGAAGAGTGAGGAAGTTGTACAACTGGAGGAAGAGGAAAAAGCGATCTGAACTCTGAAAGATGGTATAATGTACAGGCTAAGGAGCGAATTTTTGAACCTGGGGAGAAAGTTTTACTGTATTTACCTATTGATCGGTCAGCCTTGCAAGCAAAGTATTTTGGGCCGTATGAGATCATACGTCAGGTCAGTCCAGTATGGTACATTGTATCGACCCCTGATAGACGAAAGAAGACCCGGTTCTGCCACATCAACCTATTGACAAACTCTAGAGTCCTGAAGGACTTAAAGAAAAAGTTGCAGCACCTGACCGCCGAGCAACAGACCCAGCTGGAGGAGATCCTACACGAGTTGCGGGTTTGTTCACCTACAAGCCTACCGTTACCACCCTGGTGGAAGCAGATGTGGATGTGGGAGATGCGGCTCCCGTGCGTCAGCGTCCATATTGGGTGAACCAGATGAAGAGGAGGATCATCGAAGCAGAGATAAAAAGCTTGATGGACCAGGACATTCTGGAACGCTCGACGAGCGACTGGTCCTCTCCATGTGTACTGGTGCCAAAACCTGGAGGACGCTACCGATTGTGCGCCGACCTGTGCAAAGTAAATCAGCTGATCAGGGCAGTTGCGTTTCCGTTGCCCCGCATAGATGACTTGATTGACGAGATTGTGCTGCTATGTACCTGACAAAGTTGGACTTACTGAAAGGCTATTACCAGATTCCCCTGAGTGCTCGTGCCAAGAAAATACTTACCATCTGCACTGCTTCGGGACTCTACCAATTCAGGAGACTGCCTTCAGATTGAAGACCGCCCCGGCTGTCTTCCAAAGACGGATGAACACTCTCTTCCAGGAATTATCTTGTTTTTCAGTGTACTTAGATGATGGACTGCTGGCTAGTCATTCTTGGGAAGAACATTTGGCCGGACTACGGAGTGTTTTCGAGAGACTGGCCAGTGCAAACCTGACGGTGAACTTGGACAAAAGTGAATTTGGACAGGCTAAAGTGCAGTACTTGGGACACGTGATAGGATTGGGGACTGTGGCCCCACTAGACTCTAAAGTAGAAGGCATCAAGGATTATCCCGAGCCCAGGACGCGTAGAGCGGTGCGACGGTTTCTAGGTATGATGGGATACTATCGCCGGTTCTGTCCAAACTTTGCTACAATTGCCGAACCTTTGACCTCCCTATTGCAGAAAGACAAATCTTTTCTGTGGAACGAAAAATGTCAAAGGGCCTTTGAAGTTTTAAAGGCTATGCTGTGTAATGCCCTGTCTTGGCTGCTCCAGATCTGTTTCGACCTTTTAAGCTCGCTATAGATGCCAGTGCCTTGGGTTCTGGCGCAGTTCTGTTTCAAGTGGGAAATGATGGTTCCTACCACCCAGTGATTTTTTTTTCCAAGAAGTTCAACAAACATGAGTTGAACTAGACTACTGTCGAAAAAGAAGCCTTGGGTCTGATGCAGGCTCTAAAACATTTTGAGATCTATCTAAAGGGTCACCTAGAGCCGGTGACTGTGCTTACTGATCACAATCCGTTAACTTTCATTCATCACATGAAAGCAACAAATCAGCGCATTCTCCGCTGGAGTTTGGAGTTGCAGGAGTACAATCTGTCCATTCTCCATATTCCTGGTTCTGAGAATGTCATGGCTGATGCCCTGTATAGAGTTTTTGAGGCATAAATTCATGTGTATTGATGTATATAAACCTATATCTGGACAGATAAGCACTGGAAATGTTGAAAGAAAAGAATTTGTTGTCCCGTGTAGGAACAAGCAAATTCTTTTCGTTTAAAAGGTGGGGGATGTAATGGGGAAAGAGGGTGGTAGTTGTATTGTGTGCTCGCAGACTGGCGG
>JAWQFJ010017501.1:37500-47624 GCA_034096865.1 Theodoxus fluviatilis
CTCCCCCTTCCACCCCCTCTCTTCCCCTCCGTTTTACCTTTTGTATTCGTTCAAGTTGGAGTTGCGTGTTGTATCTTAGAGCAGTTCGGATTCAATTTCCCCATTGCTAGGACAAAACCCATCCCCATGTATTGTTATTGTGAGTGCTTGCGTGTCTCATTGACACAGGGCAGGAGGCAAGCCTTAGTGGGGTTACCCATGCTGGGCAGATTACATGTGGAGAGACAACACAAACTGGGGGCGCAGCGACCCAGGGCAGAAGGAATTTTAAGGCCCTAAACATAAAGACAAGAGCTGCGACCAGGACACCCGGATGTAAGGCAGCGAGGCGAGGCGTGAAAGCGGCTTGATGGCGCTGTCAAACAGGATGCAGTGCAGTACAGCCATTGAAACTGAGGTAAAAAGACGTTGAGAGCGGTATATATAGTCTAAGATGACAGCTCGCTGGAGGGAGGTCATGGATGAAATCAGATCCCGAAAACCTGACAGTGTAGTGAGGGCAGATCTCTCCTTTGGGGCGGCAGTAAAACCTCCCCATGCCACGTGATACGCAACACACGTTACCTCAGGCAATCTCCACCACTAAGCACGTCACAGCTAGTAATCTTCACGGCGGGGTGGAGGAGCGCGCCTTAAAGGGGTGGACGGCAGGCAGAGCGTAGTTCGGGGTGGCGAGGGAGAGAGACAGACTGGAGCAGGGTGGAAGGGGGAGAAAGTATGTGCAGACAGAACGTCGCACAGACAGACAGACAGACAGACAGACAGACAGACAGACAGACAGACAGACAGACAGACAGACAGACAGACAGACAGACAGACAGACAGACAGACAGACAGACAGACAGACAGACAGACAGACAGACAGACAGACAGACAAAACAGACAGACAGACAGACAGACAGACAGACAGACAGACAGACAGACAGACAGACAGACGGACAGACAGACAGACAGACACTCAGACAAACAGACAGACAGACAGACATACAGACACACATACACACAGACATACAGACAGACACACATGCACACACACAGACAGCCACACAGACAGACAGATAGACAGACAGACAGACACACAGACAGACAGACATACACACAGACAGACAGACAGACAGACAGACAGACAGACAGACAGACAGACAGACAGACAGACATACAGACAGACAGACAGCAGACAGACACACAGACATACAGACAGACAGACAGACAGACAGACAGACAGACAGACAGACAGACAGACACACAGACAGACAGACATACAGACAGACAGACACACAGACAGACAGACAGACAGACAGACACACAGACAGACAGACAGACAGACAGACAGACAGACAGACAGACAGACAGACAGACAGACAGACAGACAGACAGACAGACAGACAGACAGACATACAGACAGACATACAGACATACATACACACAGACAGACAGACATACAGACAGACAGACAGACAGACAGACAGACAGACAGACAGACAGACAGACAGACAGACAGACAGACAGACAGACAGACAGACAGACAGACAGACAGACAGACAGACAGACAGACAGACAGACAGACAGACAGACAGACACACAGACAGACACACAGACACACAGACAGACAGACAGACACACAGACAGACAGATAGACAGACAGACAGACAGACAGACAGACAGACAGACAGACAGACAGTTTGGAACAACAATATAATTGCTGATACTGATAATAAATGCATCTAAATTCTAAAAATCGTGTGCAAAATAAAGTAAAAGGCGACCAACATGTTCTATGTAAACTTTGAATATCGAATGGGAAAAACAAGGAAAACAAAAGCGCTGAAGACAGTTTATTCAATGCCTCCAAACAGAAACGAATACAGACGCGACAGTCTCCGCGTTTCCTGTTGGGAATTTAAGGAACCTCTGGACCACTACATTGACGAGGTAAAAGAATGTTGGTTTTTCAATTGCCTGAGTTAACACTTTTTAAGATAACACTTAAACATGGCTAACCCCATCACTTCCTCTTCCGCTTCCACCTCCTCCTCCGTCATCTCTTCCTCCTCCTCTGATTCTTCCTTCTCTTGTAAATCTCCTTCTCCACTTCTTCAGCGTTATGGCTGTCATTCTTCTCAGCAGTGACATTTGAAAGGTTGAAGCAAATTTGTTCCTAAGAGCAAATAACTTCTCCGTGTCGCGTGGCACTGGAGGAAATGCGATTTGTCAATGCAGCATGTGCACGTGTCCTAGCTGTGGGGACAGCAGGGTTTGATGAGGATGTTGTGCACGTGTCCTAGCTGTGGGTACAGCAGGGTTTGATGAGGATGTCGATGCCAGTGACGAAGACAATGAGGAAGACGAAGAGGATGCAAGACACGCCAATGATGACTTGAATGGAAACCTCTTCCGCATTTTCCTTGATGTCTCCTGAAACAGGATGCAGTTGTGTGTGGACATTTTCCTTGATGTCTCCTGAAACAGGATGCAGTTGTGTGTGGACATTTTCCTTGATGTCTCCTGAAACAGGATGCAGTTGTGTGTGGACATTTTCCCCAACCTCAGCGTGCACGGATTTCATTTCTCTGCTTGAAGTACACAATGCATGCTCTTGGAAGTTCTGGAAAAATTTAGTCTGCTTTGTGTCAACGCCCACTGTCAGTTTGCCCCGTGGATACATGTTGACTTCAGTGACCACCGCTTTAGCTAACGTTGTCATGTATTCGTTGAGTCTCGGGTAATGATGACAATGGTTCACAACAACAAATGATGTGCATTGCAAAGACTGTTAGAAACACGTATCGATTCCTCAGTGACGACTAGTGACGACTCGACATTTTAATCCAGGACCCTTTACGCAAGGTGTTCCATCAATGAGGATGTTTAGAGTCCCTGTCTACTCACTCTCCACTTGGAAGGACAGGTCGTTCGTGCAGAGGGCGTCTCCCTCTGTCTTGTCTTCCTTGGTGGCCACGTAAACCCCTCTCTCTCCTCCCCCCAGCTGGAACTGGAACGGCGCGGTCAGGTAGCGGACCACCCTGTCGCTGTGCTGGAAGTGACGTCATCAGAGAATTAGACAGTCCTCATCAACTCTTGTCATTCTCGCCTCATGTCCAGCTTACTGCCGGTAAAAGTTAGAACTCGCTGATGTGATATGCGTTTTTCAAATCTTCGTTCCGTCACAGGTGATGATGTCCTTTCTAATGAAAAGCTATCCATACTCATTGACGAGATTCTGTTGAAAGACTGGCAGTGTCAGAATTGATCCTACACGTGGTAGTAAGACTGAAGGACGTCTTAGTATCAACAGGACACGCATATCTACATGCACGCACACGCATATACACAACACACACATACACATACACACACACACACACACACATACACACACACATACACACACACACACACACACACACACACACACACACATCTGAGCACACACAGACATACACACACACACACACACACACACACACACACACATGAGCAAACACATACGCGCACGCGAAGCTAACATCGAGTATAAACACCCGTCTTCATCATGAGAAAGGCTGGATTTCATGCGGCCAAAGTAATGTCTTACCTCCCCTTTTCTGTAGACAAGGACATCGGGGATGACGTCATCACACCGAAGAGTCCTCTCACTGCTGCTGTAGGAGCAGCTTCTCTTCAGATCAGGCACGTCTGCAAAATATGTGCATGTGTTGCAATTCATCTTCACAACGGAAGATGTGGGAAGGGCGTGGTCCACTACGGTTGCTGTTTCGCTGGTGGCGGACAAGTTCAGTATGGGACAGGCAGATCCGACAACAGAGGCTGAATATGAAGATACGGTCTGGGTTGGGTGTTGGGGTTGCACGTTTCTTCCTCGGTTTTCCTCGGTCTGCAAGGCTGGCCCTGTCGGTGTCTTTGAAGGAGGAGACAGCCTGGTGGATGATGCGTCCCCAGACCTCGTGATTATATACATGTGTGTACGCCTGACTATACACATTCTTTCCAATGTATATAAAAATAGACACAGAGCATGGGTAGGGCCTCAGTAAAAGCAATGCTGTGATAGTTTTATTTTTTCTGCACTTGTGCGTGTGTTCGTGTGTGTGTGTGTGTGTGTGTGTGTGTGTGTGTGTGTGTGTGTGTGTGTGTGTGTGTGTACGTGCGTGCGTGCATGAACGCGCGAGCGGAGTGCACCGGCTTTTTGATACATGAATGTGTTAGTATAGGTGCGTGTGTGTGTGTGTGTGTGTGTGTGTGTGTGTGTGTGTTAGTGTACGTGCGTGTGTGTCTGTGTTAGTGTACGTGCGTGCGTTTACGTGCGCTCTCTGCCTGCTTCACTGCGTGGATGAGTGACAACAGTGCATATGGCGACCTTTACACTTGTGACGGTTCCAGTAAGTTGCAGCCACTGCATTGACAGTACAACAAGTTGCAGCCACTGCATTGACAATACAAGTTGCAGCCACTGCATTGACAATACAACAAGTTGCAGCCACTGCATTGACAATACAACAAGTTGCAGCCACTGCATTGACAATACAACAAGTTGCAGCCACTGCATTGACAATACAACAAGTTGCAGCCACTGCATTGACAATACAACAAGTTGCAGCCACTGCATTGACAATACAACAAGTTGCAGCCACTGCATTGACAATACAACAAGTTGCAGCCACTGCATTGACAATACAACAAGTTGCAGCCACTGCATTGACAATACAACAAGTTGCAGCCACTGCATTGACAATACAACAAGTTGCAGCCACTGCATTGACAATACAACAAGTTGCAGCCACTGCATTGACAATACAACAAGTTGCAGCCACTGCATTGACAATACAACAAGTTGCAGCCACTGCATTGACAATACAACAAGTTGCAGCCACTGCATTGACAATACAACAAGTTGCAGCCACTGCATTGACAATACAACAAGTTGCAGCCACTGCATTGACAATACAACAAGTTGCAGCCACTGCATTGACAATACAACAAGTTGCAGCCACTGCATTGACAATACAACAAGTTGCAGCCACTGCATTGACAATACAACAAGTTGCAGCCACTGCATTGACAATACAACAAGTTGCAGCCACTGCATTGACAATACAACAAGTTGCAGCCACTGCATTGACAATACAACAAGTTGCAGCCACTGCATTGACAATACAACAAGTTGCAGCCACTGCATTGACAATACAACAAAGTTGCAGCCACTGCATTGACAATACAACAAGTTGCAGCCACTGCATTGACAATACAACAAGTTGCAGCCACTGCATTGACAATACAACAAGTTGCAGCCACTGCATTGACAATACAACAAGTTGCAGCCACTGCATTGACAATACAACAAGTTGCAGCCACTGCATTGACAATACAACAAGTTGCAGCCACTGCATTGACAATACAACAAGTTGCAGCCACTGCATTGACAATACAACAAGTTGCAGCCACTGCATTGACAATACAACAAGTTGCAGCCACTGCATTGACAATACAACAAGTTGCAGCCACTGCATTGACAATACAACAAGTTGCAGCCACTGCATTGACAATACAACAAGTTGCAGCCACTGCATTGACAATACAACAAGTTGCAGCCACTGCATTGACAATACAACAAGTTGCAGCCACTGCATTGACAATACAACAAGTTGCAGCCACTGCATTGACAATACAACAAGTTGCAGCCACTGCATTGACAATACAACAAGTTGCAGCCACTGCATTGACAATACAACAAGTTGCAGCCACTGCATTGACAATACAACAAGTTGCAGCCACTGCATTGACAATACAACAAGTTGCAGCCACTGCATTGACAATACAACAAGTTGCAGCCACTGCATTGACAATACAACAAGTTGCAGCCACTGCATTGACAATACAACAAGTTGCAGCCACTGCATTGACAATACAACAAGTTGCAGCCACTGCATTGACAATACAACAAGTTGCAGCCACTGCATTGACAATACAACAAGTTGCAGCCACTGCATTGACAATACAACAAGTTGCAGCCACTGCATTGACAATACAACAAGTTGCAGCCACTGCATTGACAATACAACAAGTTGCAGCCACTGCATTGACAATACAACAAGTTGCAGCCACTGCATTGACAATACAACAAGTTGCAGCCACTGCATTGACAATACAACAAGTTGCAGCCACTGCATTGACAATACAACAAGTTGCAGCCACTGCATTGACAATACAACAAGTTGCAGCCACTGCATTGACAATACAACAAGTTGCAGCCACTGCATTGACAATACAACAAGTTGCAGCCACTGCATTGACAATACAACAAGTTGCAGCCACTGCATTGACAATACAACAAGTTGCAGCCACTGCATTGACAATACAACAAGTTGCAGCCACTGCATTGACAATACAACAAGTTGCAGCCACTGCATTGACAATACAACAAGTTGCAGCCACTGCATTGACAATACAACAAGTTGCAGCCACTGCATTGACAATACAACAAGTTGCAGCCACTGCATTGACAATACAACAAGTTGCAGCCACTGCATTGACAATACAACAAGTTGCAGCCACTGCATTGACAATACAACAAGTTGCAGCCACTGCATTGACAATACAACAAGTTGCAGCCACTGCATTGACAATACAACAAGTTGCAGCCACTGCATTGACAATACAACAAGTTGCAGCCACTGCATTGACAATACAACAAAGTTGCAGCCACTGCATTGACAATACAACAAGTTGCAGCCACTGCATTGACAATACAACAAGTTGCAGCCACTGCATTGACAATACAACAAGTTGCAGCCACTGCATTGACAATACAACAAGTTGCAGCCACTGCATTGACAATACAACAAGTTGCAGCCACTGCATTGACAATACAACAAGTTGCAGCCACTGCATTGACAATACAACAAGTTGCAGCCACTGCATTGACAATACAACAAGTTGCAGCCACTGCATTGACAATACAACAAGTTGCAGCCACTGCATTGACAATACAACAAGTTGCAGCCACTGCATTGACAATACAACAAGTTGCAGCCACTGCATTGACAATACAACAAGTTGCAGCCACTGCATTGACAATACAACAAGTTGCACTACAAGAGAATTAACTCAACTCATAAAATCTTCCACATCAACAGCTTCAACTACAATAGGTATAAAAGAATGATTTGCTCCACAAATCTCAGAGCACTGACCATAAAATACTCCTGGATACTTTACATAAAAACTAAGCTGATTTAAACGCCCTGGAACCGCATCAGCTTTTACACCTAAAGATGGTACTGTTCAAGAATGAATTACATCAGCTGAAGTAACAAGTACTCGCACATCACTTCCCACCGGCACCACAGCTCGATTATCAACCTCTAATAAACGAAAATCACCATCGTTTAAGTCACTAGTAGGAATCATATAGGAATCAAACTCAATATTTAAAAAATCTGAATATTCATAACTTCAATATCATTGATGACCAACACTCTTAATTGTTAAATTACAAGCATTTACTTCATCAAGTAAATAAAGTAATCGAAGAGAAGGCAATGCCAAGAAAATTAGAACAATTGCAGGTGCAATTGTTCAAATTGTCTCAATTTGTTGTCCCTCTAAAGTAAACCGAGACTTATAAGTATTAATCATTAATGATACAGCAGCATAACCAACCATTCTAATAATTAATACTAATACAACTATAGCATGATCATGAAAAAAAACTAATTGTTCCATTAAAGGGGATGCAGCGTCCTGAAATCCTAATTGTCCTCATGAGGCCATATCTATTTTAACTATCGAGAAGCACTACTTAAAACAAGAGCACCTGTTTCAGCCGAGTTATGGAAATCTACAGGCAATACATTATCCCACTCCAAAGCAGTACTTAAATGCATACTTCAAAGAACCCCTCGTTGAGAAACAAATGCTTCCCAAACAATTATTATAAAATAAAGAACCGCAACAAATGAAATCATCGACCCTATTGAAGAAACAACATTTCATTTTACATAACAATCTGGATAATCAGAATAGCGCCGAGGTATCCCCGCTAACCCTAAAAAATGCTGTGGGAAAAATGTTACATTAACCCCAATAAATATAATAAAAAAATGAGCCTTAGTTCAACGCTCATGTAATGTCAAACCCGTAATTAAAGGAAATCAATAATTAAATGCCGCAAATAAAGCAAACACAGCACCCATTGACAACACATAATGGAAATGTGCAACCACATAATACGTATCATGAAGTATAATATCAAGAGAAGAATTAGAAAGAACAATCCCAGTAAGCCCTCCTACAGTAAATAAAAAAATAAAACCAAGCGCTCAAAGCATTGGAGTCTCATACTTCACTCGAGCCCCATGAATTGTTGCCAATCAACTAAACACCTTAATACCAGTTGGAACAGCAATAACCATAGTAGCAGCAGTAAAATAAGCTCGTGTATCTACATCCATCCCAACTGTGAATATATGATGAGCCCACACAATAAAACCTAAAATACCAATTGACAATATTGCATAAATCATCCCCAGTGTACCAAATGTCTCTTTTTTACAAGCATAATGACTAACAATGTGCGAAATTATTCCAAACCCAGGAAGAATTAAAATATACACTTCTGGATGCCCAAAAAATCAAAATAAATGCTGGTATAAAATTGGATCACCTCCGCCGGCAGGATCAAAGAAAGAAGTATTAAAATTTCGATCAGTTAATAATATAGTAATTGCCCCAGCAAGTACAGGCAAAGATAATAATAACAAAATTGCAGTAATTTTTACAGACCACACAAATAAAGGCAATCGCTCAAATTGCATACCTTGTCACCGCATATTAATAATTGTAGTAATGAAATTAACAGCACCTAAAATAGAAGAAACACCAGCCAAATGTAAAGAAAAAATAGCTAAATCAACAGAACCCCCCGCATGAGCTAAATTTCCAGACAAAGGAGGATATACAGTTCAACCAGTGCCAACCCCACTTTCCACTGCAGATGAAGCCAATAATAAAGTCAACGATGGTGGAAGAAGCCAAAAACTTATATTATTTAATCGAGGAAATGCCATATCAGGAGCTCCAAGTATTAATGGAACCAATCAGTTACCAAAACCTCCAATTATTATAGGCATCACCAGGAAAAAAATTATTACAAAAGCATGAGCAGTTACAATTACGTTATAAAGCTGATCATCCCCTAATAAAGCACCGGGCTGCCCAAGCTCCGCTCGAATTAATAAACTTAAAGCAGTTCCAACTAATCCTGACCAAACACCAAACATAATATACAAAGTACCAATATCCTTATGATTCGTAGAATAAAATCAACGCATAGAACACACCTAACCAAAAATCTCTGTTTCAAACAATTGGCAAACCCCCCAAAAAAGTCACCACCATAATTGCCACAAAAACTCAACTATATCCTTTAAATCAATCTCGCAACAACCTAGCAAATCTTTCACCAACAGTACCCTCCATCATTAAATCATATAATGAAAAAATGAATAAATAACACAAACTTAAATAGTAAAACAAACTTATCAAAGAACCAACAATCAAAATACCAATCCTAAGAAGTCTAGACCCCAAGTATACACCACAGCTGATAGCAACTCACTTTGAAGCAAACCCCAATAAAGGAGGTATACCAGCCAAAGATAATAAAATCACAGATATCACTACAGAAGCCATTAATTTCTCAGATCTTAATTTTTTAATCCTTCCAAAAGTATTTATCTCAACACACAACAAAAGACCAAAGATTATCACCGAAGTAAAAATATAAATAAATAAATATAATTTAAGAGCCCCTTGATGACAAGTAATACAATAAGTTAATCAACCTAAATGAACAATAGAAGAATAAGCCAACAAAGAACGAAACTGTGTTTGATTCAAACCACCAACACCACCAACTAAAGCAGATAAACAACTTAAAACTACAGCCACAACTACTAAACTAGATTTTTCACCACCCTCCAATAAACAACCTATCAAAAAAATTGGCGCCAGTTTTTGCCAAGTCGCCAAAACTATACAACCAAATCAAGATAAGCCAGACATTACTCTAGGTAATCAAAAATGAAAAGGAAAAACACCTAATTTCATTATTAAACCAAAAAAAA
>JAWQFJ010017502.1:0-24072 GCA_034096865.1 Theodoxus fluviatilis
AGTTCGTGCGGTGTGACCGGCGCTTTAGCATAACTCCCCGGGCGTGCAAAGTCAGTCAGGCGGAGTGGCGGGTGCGGTCTCGTTCTCGTTCAAATGCCGAGATTTCAAACTGGGGTACTCTGTCCGGGCGGACAGAGTACCTCGTGTACAGTGTCCGCGAATGTTTCCGACTTCGACCATTTCAGCTATAATGGGGGATGAGGGGTGGGGGTGGGGGAGGGGGAGGAGAGCAGGGTGGAAGGCAGGCTGATATAGAGAGGACAGGGGGTAGAGGGGGAGGTGAGGAGAAGGGACTAGAAACAGCCTGTGTTTACCGACATGCACATGTCATGCACAGCCACAACACCAGCCAAGCCACACATAAAGAGACAGACACTCGACATAAACGGTCTCGAAAGGAAAGTTGGGGAAGGATTCGGTATAAGTGCAAAGTTAGTGGGTAACTGGAGGGGGGGGGGGGGGTTGTGGATAGAGAAGGGAAATTGAAGGAAGAAGGGTTGGGGGGTGGTAGTTGTAATGCTGAATCCTCACACGCGTCTACACAACCCAGCACGGCCATCAGAGTTCCATGCATGCCTTAGGTGAAGGACTTGTCTGTTACATGCGTGGCCACAGCTGTCCTGTGTGGAACTGAAGCATTGAGAGGAAAGAATTTGAGAGAATAAACGAGAGAGAGAGAGAGAGAGAGAGAGAGAGAGAGAGAGAGAGAGAGAGAGAGAGAGAGAGAGAGAGAGAGTCTTAATATATACCCTCCACCCCAACCCTCACCCTACCCCCACCCCCACCCCCATCCCCACTGCCACCTCCAAACCCCGCACCCTCTCTCCCAAGTCGCCTGCCTCACCTTTCACGTGTCAGTTCCAGTCTGAGTCGTTAACAACAGCAGGGGTCATGTGACGTAAGCAAGGTACTTGCTGTCTGCATGTGTGCATGGCCTTCGCCCACACGTGGTAACCTCCTGCGGTACAGACGCGTGACCTGGATAGGCAGACGCAGATAAGCTCTGGTGATAGGACACGTAGGAGTGCACACAGCAACCGCTGTTGGAGTGTACCACTGCTGTTGGGGTGTTCCACTGATGTTGGGGTGTACCACTGGTGTTGGGGTGTACCACTGCTGTTGGGGTGTACCACTGCTGTTGGGGTGTACCACTGCTGTTGGGGTGTACCACTGGTGTTGGGGTGTACCACTGGTGTTGGGGTGTACCACTGCTGTTGGGGTGTACCACTGCTGTTGGGGTGTACCACTGGTGTTGGGGTGTACCACTGCTGTTGGGGTGTACCACTGATGTTGGGGTGTTCCACTGATGTTGGGGTGTACCAATGGTGTTGGGGTGTTCCACTGATGTTGGGGTGTACCAATGGTGTTGGGGTGTACCACTGGTGTTGGGGTGTACCACTGGTGTTGGGGTGTACCACTGCTGTTGGGGTGTACCACTGCTGTTGGGGTGTACCACTGGTGTTGGGGTGTACCACTGCTGTTGGGGTGTACCACTGCTGTTGGGGTGTACCACTGATGTTGGGGTGTACCACTGGTGTTGGGGTGTACCACTGCTGTTGGGGTGTACCACTGCTGTTGGGGTGTACCACTGGTGTTGGGGTGTACCACTGGTGTTGGGGTGTACCACTGCTGTTGGGTTGTACCACTGCTGTTGGGGTGTACCACTGGTGTTGAGGTGTACCACTGCTGTTGGGGTGTACCACTGATGTTGGGGTGTTCCACTGATGTCGGGGTGTACCAATGGTGTTGGGGTGTTCCACTGATGTTGGGGTGTACCAATGGTGTTGGGGTGTTCCACTGCTGTTGGGGTGTACCACTGCTGTCGGGGTGTACCACTGCTGTCGGGGTGTACCACTGCTGTTGGGGTGTACCACTGCTGTCGGAGTGTACCACTGGTGTTGGGGTGTACCACTGCTGTCGGAGTGTACCACTGCTGTTGGGGTGTACCACTGTTGTCGGAGTGTACCACTGCTGTCGGGGTGTACCACTGCTGTTGGGGTGTACCACTGCTATTGGGGTGTACCACTGTTGTAGGGGTGTATCACTGCTGCCGGGGTGTACCACTGCTTTCGGGGTGTACCACTGCTGTCGGGGTGTACCACCGCTGTTGGGGTGTACCACTGCTGTTGGGGTGTACCACTGCTGTTGGGGTGTACCACTGCTGTTGGGGTGTACCACTGCTGTCGGGGTGTACCACTGCTGTCGGGGTGTACCACTGCTGTCGGGGTGTACCACTGCTGTCGGGGTGTACCACTGCTGTCGGGGTGTACCACTGCTGTCGGGGTGTACCACTGCTGTCGGGATGTACCACTGCTGTCGGGATGTGGTCAAGAGTACGCAGGTGCTGAGTACGCCAATTTCACTACCCTACCTCAAAACAGAGCCTCTTTCTCCTCACACAGTTACCTCACACAATCTAAACTTGTTTCATGATGTTGACAAAAGATCGATGTTTCTGGACATGTGTTTGATGCTTAATAAATCTTCTTCAACTTGGATGTTTTCATGTTTTGCGCGAAAGATTGAATGCTGTCAGTGAGAGAAAGTGTGACACTGTGGTGTAAAGTTGAGTTAAGACGAATGCTAACCTCAAATTTGACTAACAGTTATAGTTTTATTTCATTTCTTCTTGACATAGGAGCAAATATATCATTAATATTTGGATGTTGAAGCTGCAATAAAGTTTTTGTGTTGAATAGTTTATCTTTTGTGGCTCTTTTTCTGAATGAGTGGTGGTGTCAAGTTAAGATAAGACTCCAAACTGTCTTCTTCAAATACAACTAAACTAACGATTACATTCACTTTTTCTTTTCTGTACAGTTTAGACATCACCTAATGCATCATATTTATGTGAAATGAAGAATGTATCATTACTCACTTACTGTATCAGAAAGTTTATTTTGAAATATTTGTGTCACACAATACTCTGCACCTATGTACTCTTGACCATGTGCCACTGCTGTTATGGTGTACCACTGCTGTTGGGATGTACCACTGGTGTTGTGGTGTACCACTGCTGTTGGGGTGTACCACTGGTGTCGGGGTGTATCACTGCTGTTGGGGTGTACCACTGCTGTTGGGGTGTACCACTGCTGTTGGGGTGTACCACCGCTGTTGGGGTGTACCACTGCTGTTGGGGTGTACCACTGCTGTTGGGGTGTACCACTGCTGTTGGGGTGTACCACTGCTGTCGGGGTGTATCACTGCTGTTGGGGTGTACCGCTGCTGTTGGCGTGTACCACCGCTGTTGGGGTGTACCACTGCTGTTGGGGTGTACCACTGCTGTTGGGGTGTACCACTGCTGTTGGGGTGTACCACTGCTGTCACAGAACATACATCTACATCTACACGAGGTTGCATCTCGCAGCAACGATGCGTCTCTTTGTCCCTTTTGTCATCGGATTCCTCCTCTCCGTGCTGTTTAACGCGGAAGTACATGTATTCGCATGGATACGGATTTTCCTGAATTATTTGATTTTTCTATTAAACGTCAGGATTGCTTTGTTAGCAAAACATGTATTAATGTTCCATTACGACGCGAAATAAGTAGACCTCAATTGCCTTAACACAATGATGTGTGTGTGTGTGTGTGTGTGTGTGTGTGTGTGTGTGTGTGTGTGTGTGTGTGTGTGTGGGTGTGTGTGTGTGTGCGTGCGTGTTTGGTTACATGCATACGTGTGTGCGTGTGCGTGTGTGTGCGCGTGTGTGTTCGAATGCTTGTGTGCGTTTATGCGCTCAGCTTTGCATGTGTGCATGCGTGCATTCATGCGTGTGTGTGTATGTGTTTGTGTGTGTATGTGTGTGGGCATGCGTTTGAGTGCGACGGAGAAGGTGGACGGATGGATGAGTGAGTTAGTGAGTGAGTCGTTGAGTGAATGCTTGATTGGATACATTTGAATCACTTTTATTAGTCTTATCACATCACTTCTTTCTGTCTTGGACACATTCCTTTTAGTCTCGGTTTGCCTCACTTACAGGTTTCTTTACTGGATTTGTTGTACCCCCCATTTACCATTCAATAATGTAAGCAGTCCAACTTCACTATTATTTTATGAGACAAGTATGTACCTCTCCTCAAGATCTTACATCTACAGATAGTGGTGTCGTAGCTGATCACTTCAAGTCCCACTATAGACATCGCCACGTCACATACACGGCCTCTGACCTTTGCCCTTTGACCAGTCACGTGGAAGCCTGGCTGCTCTTGGCACCTATTGTAAGTCACTCCAGCAAAGGAGACTCCAGTGTAAAAATGTTACGAGCATGGTTATCGCGCTTAACACGATTTTCGTGGCAAGTGTTTCATTGTATACTATGTAAATAGTATGGTGCTGTAGCTGAGAGAGAAAGAGAGAGAGAGAGAGAGAGAGAGAGAGAGAGAGAGAGAGAGAGAGAGACTGAGAGAGAGAGACACAGAGAGAGACACAGAGAGAGACACAGAGAGAGGCATACACATAGAAAGAGAGACACACATAGAGAGAGAGACACACAGAGAGAGAGACAGAGAGAGAGAGAGAAAGCGAGAGAGAGAGACAGAGAGAGACAGAGACAGAGAGAGACAGAGAGAGAGACACACACAGAAACGCGTCAAGAGACACACAGAGAGAGAGACAGATAAAGAGAGACACAGAGAGAAACAGAGAGAGAGAGACAGACATACAGACAGACATAGACAGACAGACAGACAGACAGACAGACAGAGACAGACAGACAGACAGACAGACAGACAGACAGACAGACAGACAGACAGACAGACAGACAGACAGACAGACAGACAGACAGACAGACAGACAGACAGACACACAGACATACAAACAGACAGACAGACAGACAGACAGACAGACAGACATACAGACAGTCAGACAGACACACAGACAGACAGACAGACAGGCAGGCAGGCAGACAGACAGACAGAGAGACAGGCAGACAGACAGACAGACAGACAGACAGACAGACAGACAGACAGAAGACGACCCACCAGACAATTAAGACATGTTATGTACAGTATTACGTAAAACAATACAGTAGATATTGATACTATTAACATCTCTCAACTAATAATAATAATACTAATAATAATAGATCACTCTTATGACGCGCAATACTCCCACACAGTGAGACTCAAAGCGCCTAAAAAAAAGAAAGAAAAGAAAATAGAAATCAAAAAACACACAATAGGAATGTAAATGAAAGTAATATACATCAAGGTAAGAGAAACAAAGATGAAAAGCAGATGATATAGAACAACACAGCAACACAAACCAGACATTCAGTCAACATTCATACAGACGAAAAAAAAACACAAAACAAAACAAACAGTTTATACAGATATGTACAATGCTAACGGTTCTCAGGAAGCAGTCAGGCCCTAGGGGCACTAAACAGAAAAAGCTTTACGGAAAAAATGGGTCTTGAGGTTAGATTTGAAGGAAGGAAGAGAAGTGATGCCACGGAGAGATGACGGCAGGGCATTCCAGACAGAAGGTGCTTGAAAGTGAAAGGATCTCTGGCCAAAGGATTTGTTGGTGGTTTTAGGTTTGCAGAGAAGTTTTTCAGAGCCTGAGCGGAGAGAGCGAGAGGGTTGGTAGATCTGAAGAAGAGATGAGAGATAGGGCGGCAGAGTTCCGTCAAAGCAACGGAAGGCGAGAGTGGCGAGTTTGTACTGGATCCTGTACTCAACAGGAAGCCAGTGGAGTTTCATGAAAAGAGGGGTAACATGTGTTCTCTTTGATTTTCTGAAGATGAGACGGGCAGCGTTGTTTTGAACCCGCTGAAGGTGAGAGATTTGTTTGGATGGTAGTCCTGCAAGCAGGGAGTTGCAGTAGTCGAGACGGCTTAGAATGAGGGAAGTGACAAGCTGAATGACAGCCTCTTGTGTGAGAAAGCTACGGACAGAGGAGATCTTTCTCAGTTGGAAGTTGCAGGAGCGGCAGATCTGACTGATTTGTTCATGCATTGAGAGTGTAGAGTCAATCAAAACACCCAGATCCCTAACAGACTTTTGAAATGGAATTTCAGTCCCACCCACCTCCAAAGAGTGATCAGAAACAAGAGACTAAAAGAACACGTGTTCATCACAACTGGTTGAATCACAGTCTGTTACTGTTATGACAATAGCAGCTCTCAGAGAGCCCAAACTGATAAGAAAAATATGTACAGTTTATAAACACTTGTCACCCAAGAGGTGTACGAGCGACTGTAAATATAAAAGTGCACGCTATTAACATTTAGTAAAATAAGCTTTGTCCATGCTTAAAAGCTAAAATACATGTACACAAACCAAGTCGCGTCCACCTGCATCCTGTTGCCGGTCACCCTACAACACTTGTCTAGTTATCACTGAAAGACATATTTCTTAAGTTCATAGAATAATGTATGTACATCGCTAAAGCTCTAGTTTTCAACGTATCTTGTCCGTCTACCAAGTATCGGTACCCACCCCTATTGGGGTTAATATACTTTGCTATGTACTGCTCCCTAAGAGAAGTATATTTAGGGCAAAAAAAAAAATGTTCTTCATTTTCTACTTTATCAATACAGAATGGACATGATCGAGCAACTTTTTCTCTACACCACCTGACATTATTACGCAGCTCGTTAATTCCCAACCTAAATCTTATAAATGAATCCCTAAATTTCTTAATGTTAATCCTATTTAGATAGCTTTCACATTCAAATGAGCTTTTCAAAGTCTGGTAGACTGCAAATCTTTCGCTTCTACAGAGTTTCTCATTCCACTCTTGCCTGAAACAGTCTCTTAGCCTTAGCTCTAATGATTTCAGGAAACTTTTCTCATTAGCGCATCCCCCGTTTGCCCAAATAAAGTTAAACCCCATTCTTGATAAAAAGTCCTCAACAGCCTTAGCCCAGTTTAATTTTGCTGGTAAGTTGGTGTTGTTGAGCATAAGGTAGGCTTGCTTGGGAAGTCTATCTATATGCATTTTGCTTATCTTTAACCAGTATTTCACTGCCCTTAACAAAGCATTTAGAATCAGGGGGTATCTCCCAGTCTCGCCATAGATCATAGTATTAAGCGATCGCACATCAAGACCCAAGAAGCGTTTGCATGCAAACATGTGCACTTTTTCTAAATCTTCTTGTCCCGAGAGACCCCGTACCTCTGAACCATACAAGAGGGCTGGTGTTACCTGGGCATCATACAGTTTAAAGAAAACCATTGTATTTAGACTACGTAGGCACCTCATTGTTCGAAGCAGTTGTACTACCTTCTATTTAGATCTGACTGACTGGTATTCCAGTGCTACTGAAGCAGACAGTTTGGTGGAAAACATGTATCCCAGATATTTGTATCTGTTTACAACTTCCAGTTGTGCACCATCTAAAACCCACTTTTCGCCGCTCGCCAGGTGGCCACCTCGTCGGAAGATCATAACCCTTGTTTTGTCCGTATTAACAGACAATCCTAGTTTTTGTGAGACGGATGCTAAATTATCTATTTGGTTTTGTAGACCACTTGGTGTAGTTGATAAAAGCACAACATCGTCGGCGAACAAAAGTAAGAATATTTCCCTTGCTCCTGGTAAAAACTGCACTCCATGCCGACCCCGTTTACGTACATAGTCAGCTGCATACAAAATATAGAGAAAAAATATGATGGCGACTCGCTCGCCCCCTGCCTTACACCAACTGGGCAATCGAACAGTTCTGAGTACGTTGAGTTCCACCTAACGCAGGCATGTACTTGGGAATACGCAGATTTGACCATTTTGATGAACTTTGTTGACACACCAGTTTTCAATAACACCTTCCACAGACATGTTCTGTCCACTGAATCAAACGCTTTCTTAAAATCTATGAAAGCTGCATAAAGCTTTCCCCTTACCACACCATGGACATTCTTAACATTGCTGAATGCAGCAGAAGGGCAGTTTCTGAGAGGGAGAGAGGCCAGACAGTAACTCCACAGGAGACGTTTGCAAGTGAGACAGGACACAAGCCTCTCTGCTGTGTGCAGCAAGGTCTTCAGACACAAGTCACGCTCACACCTGCTGCGCTGCGTGGAGGATCCGTTGAAGGTTTTGCTCAGGCGCCTGAGTGTATATTCGGGATAGGGCGCAGGAGTGGAATGTGTATATATATATATATTGGGATGCCTATGGCGAAGGGGGAGTGGGTAGGGGGGAAGCGGAAGTAGATACTAGCAAGTTAAAGGCAGGTTGTTGTAGAAGGTGTAGCTTAGAGGAGAGAGTATATAAACCGTTGTCTACAGACGAACAAATCCAGAGCCGCAACGGCCACACCACGTTGGATCAAGTGGTGGACATTCCAGAAAAGCCCGAGGAAAGGTGGGGACAGGTTCAAAACAAAGACAGCACCAATATACATTTGACAGGAGGGTTAGGGTGGTTGTTGGGGGGGGGGGGGTGGGGCATGTGAGATCGACACCCCTAGCACTTGTCTACACAAGGCACCAAGTACCCCCCGAATGTCTCTGGCTGCACTTTGTGGATGTGGCGCTTTACAAAGACGGAATCTCTGGCTGCACTTTGTGGATGTGGCGCTTTACAAAGACGGAATCTCTGGCTGCACTTTGTGGATGTGGCGCTTTACAAAGACGGAATCTCTGGCACTGGCGTATTACGTGCCCATAGCTCTCGTTTCTCTGACTTAATGAACAGTCAAACAATTTAGGAGCAGGTTGAGCCTTTTTAGGGGAAGGTTGGTTGGTTGGTTGGTTGGTTGGTTGGTTGGTTGGTTGGTTGGTTGGTTGGTTGGTTGGTTGGTTGGTTGGTTGGTTGGCGCTTTACGGGCTGTCAGCCTTTGTAGACTATGTAAGGCCATTGAGCACGAAAATGACAAGAATAGCTTTAGAGCAAGCGAAAATCAGTTACAATGTCCCGAGTTATTCGCCTCTCACGAACCGCGTAGGGAGGCGCCCTGGGTCTACTCTCACCCCCAACACACAGGGGGTCTACTCTCACCCCCAACACACAGGGGGTCTATAATCACCCCCAACACACAGGGGTATGATCTCACCCCAACACACAGGGGGTCTATTTTCACCCCCAACCCACAGGGAGTCTACTCTCACCCCCAACACACAGGGGGTCTATTATCATCCCCAACACACAGGGGTATATTCTCACCCCCAACACACATGGGGTCTATTCTCACCCCAACACACAGGGGGTCTAATTTCACCCCCAACCCACAGGGGGTCTATTATCACCCCCAACACACAGGGGTATATTCTCACCCCCAACACACAGGGGGTCTATTTTCACCCCCAACCCACAGGGGGTCTATTATCACCCCCAACACACAGGGGTATATTCTCACCCCCAACACACATGGGGTCAATTTTCACCCCCAACCCACAGGGGGTCTATTCTCATCCCAAACACACAGGGGTCTATTCTCACCCCCAACACACAGAGGGTCTACTCTAACCCCCAACACACAGGGGGTGTATTCTCATCCCAAACACACAGGGGTCTATTCTCACCCCCAACACACAGTTGATCTTTTCTCATTCCAAACACACAGAGGGTCTATTCTCACCCCAACACACAGGGGGTCTATTCTCCCCCAACACACAGGGGGTATACTCTCACCGCCAACACACAGGGGGTCTATTCTCCCCCAACACACAGGGGGTCTATTCTCCCCCAACACACAAGGGGTCTACTCTCACCGCCAACACTGGGGGTGTATTCTCACTCCCAACACACAGGGGATCTATTCTCATCCCCAACACACAGGGGGTGTATTCTCATTCCCAACACACAGGGGATCTATTCTCATCCCCAACACACAGGGGGTGTATTCTCATTCCCAACACACAGGGGATCTATTCTCATCCCCAACACACAGGGGGTGTATTCTCACTCCCAACACACAGTGGGTCTATTCTCACCCCCAACACATAGTGGGTCTATTCTCACTCCCAACACACAGGGGATCTATTCTCACCCCCAACACACAGGGGGTCTATTCTCACTCCCAACACACAGGGGATCTATTCTCATCCCCAACACACAGGGGGTGTATTCTCACTCCCAACACACAGGGGATCTATTCTCATCCCCAACACACAGGGGGTGTATTCTCATTCCCAGCCTACACGGGGATTTAGAGGACGAAGAGGGTGGGAAGAACACCTGTCCATGCTATTTGGACACTTTCGACTTAAAAAGTCTTTCTCCGGAAGAAACATGTGCTGTCAAACGCACACATTACCTTGAATTGATGCATTCACGCAAGAATGCACTCAGTGATCTACATGCGTGATGGTGTGAGACATTGATACATTGAAACACTCCCACTTTATAACGCTGGTGAACAGCGCTTTGACTGGTTTTATAGAACCCCGCAACCCGGTGGCCCCATGCGTACCTCACACCAGCACCAGGACACACGTACCTGGCTGCCTTCTCCTCTTTGTCCACATGGGGCGAGGACTAGGAGCGTCAGCTGGACTGGTGCCAGTGCTTGGCAGGCCGCCATGTTCCTGGTCTCCCATGGAGCTCTGGCCACAGTTGGAAATGGAATCTGTCGTCAGCTGGAAACGGAAGTGTCAACAGACCCGTCCTCAAAGTCGCTGACGTCCATCAGGGTTGCACAAACTGTCATGCCTCCCCAAGCAGAGACTGAAGGACGGCACCTACGCGCCTCGCACTGCTGCCAAGAGTTCCGTCCATTGCACCGTAGGAGTCCTTTCTTTCCGTCGGGAGGTTTTCTTTTGCTGTCGGTGCTTGTGTTACTTCGCTCTGAAAACCTTTATAAACAACATTAGCGGATACACGCACACGCTGAAAGAACCGCAAACGCGAATGTCGTGGCACTGAATGCAAGTCAAACGTAAACTGCAAGACTGATGCAAACACTCAAGGGCGCGCCGTGTCAGCCTCTACCTTTCTCCAAAGCCGTGTGTGTGTGAGGACGTAGCCTTTCTACTGGGCAATAGAGCCAGTCGTGCCTTCAGTGCATAGCATTCACATCTGTCCTCACGGCTTCCGTGGAAAGTCAGCATCGCAACACGTGTCCAAAGACTTGCGGCAAGCTGACTTCAAGGAAGAGAGATCTTTTTGTGAGAATTCAATAACTAATGGCGTCAAGGTGAGACACTCCTGCATTTTTTTATTGACCTGCCAAGCTCCGCTGCGCCCATTGAAAGGGGTCTCTTAACACCTCTGGATGATTGACAGCATGCATTGAAGCGACATAAATGATCACTTCCTTCAGAGACTCGCATTTCAAACCACGTCTCGGGTGGGACGTAATATTTACCTTTGATGCACTTAAATCTCACAACAGCTGACAGAATCATCATGTTTGCAAACATGAACAGCTGTTTTGCGGCGGTATCACTGCACCTGAGAGAGAGGGAGGAAGGATAAGTGGAGTGGATTGGAGTGGAGTGGAGTGGAGTGGAGGAGAGAGAGAGAGAGAGAGAGAGAGAGAGAGAGAGAGAGAGAGAGAAAGAGAGAGAGAGAGATATATAGAGAGAGAGAGGTTTGACAACAAATGCACTGTATATAAAGCACATTGTAGGCGGTCGAACTTATTGCATACTCAGAGTTGTCAGACTGTCAAAAACGAGCTATAAATAATTACTTCTCTTTCACTGTCATCAATGCCAGGATGTTCCCTGGTTCCGCGTGTCACTAGCAGTAGCTGACGTGTGTGTGTGTGAACAAGGGGCGTCATGGGTAATTCTTTGCCTGCATTTCTAGTGGGGTCGTGATGTGTCGCCACGTGCTTCCATCCTCCCGTGGTCAGCTGGCCTTACTGTGTAGCAGAACAAGACAAGCTGGGTCAGTTTCATTCGTTCTCATTGCATCTTCCGAGGTTCCCTTTTCGCAAAATAGGAGACACAATCAAATCGAGAACTTTCACTTTCTAAAAACACAAGACGTATACATGATATTTTCATATTTTATTGTATATCATTTTAACATAATTAATACATAAAGAAGACGAAAAAAAGCAATAAGTCTTCTTTGAAACCTGGTGAAGAAAGATACAAAAGCTTTTACGATCTTTCAAACTCAAAACGAGTGGTCCTCTCCACACCAACAGAAAAACGTGTTTGTCCACGTGCAGCAAGGAGAGTTGTCATTCAGACAGGTGCTGACGGTTGGCACGACTCCATGTTGTTCTGTCGCCTTGGAGCTCAGGCCACAGTGGGAACCCTGGTTGGAATGGAGGTGTCTGCAAACAGTGGGAACCCTGGTTGGAATGGAGGTGTCTACAGACAGTGGGAACCCTGTTTGGAATGGAGGTGTCTGCAAACAGTGGGAACCCTGGTTGGAATGGAGGTGTCTGCAAACAGTGGGAACCCTGGTTGGAATGGAGGTGTCTGCAAACAGTGGGAACCCTGGTTGGAATGGAGGTGTCTGCAAACAGTGGGAACCCTGGTTGGAATGGAGGTGTCTGCAAACAGTGGGAACCCTGGTTGGAATGGAGGTGTCTACAGACAGTGGGAACCCTGGTTGGAATGGAGGTGTCTGCAAACAGTGGGAACCCTGGTTGGAATGGAGGTGTCTGCAAACAGTGGGAACCCTGGTTGGAATGGAGGTGTCTACAGACAGTGGGAACCCTGGTTGGAATGGAGGTGTCTGCAAACAGTGGGAACCCTGGTTGGAATGGAGGTGTCTGCAAACAGTGGGAACCCTGGTTGGAATGGAGGTGTCTGCAAACAGTGGGAACCCTGTTTGGAATGGAGGTGTCTACAGACAGTGGGAACCCTGGTTGGAATGGAGGTGTCTACAGACAGTGGGAACCCTGTTTGGAATGGAGGGGTCTGCAAACAGTGGGAACCCTGGTTGGAATGGAGGTGTCTGCAAACAGTGGGAACCCTGGTTGGAATGGAGGTGTCTGCAAACAGTGGGAACCCTGGTTGGAATGGAGGTGTCTACAGACAGTGGGAACCCTGTTTGGAATGGAGGTGTCTACAGACAGTGGGAACCCTGGTTGGAATGGAGGTGTCTACAGACAGTGGGAACCCTGTTTGGAATGGAGGTGTCTACAGACAGTGGGAACCCTGGTTGGAATGGAGGTGTCTACAGACAGTGGGAACCCTGTTTGGAATGGAGGTGTCTGCAAACAGTGGGAACCCTGGTTGGAATGGAGGTGTCTGCAAACAGTGGGAACCCTGTTTGGAATGGAGGTGTCTGCAAACAGTGGGAACCCTGGTTGGAATGGAGGTGTCTGGAGGGCCCTGATCCAAAGTGTTGGCTGGTGTCGGGAAGCATTCAGTCTTCAGCTTCGAAAACCCTGAACTATGACTTCATTGATTCAAGCTTATGGTGAAGAAAGCATGAAGGAGAATTCCGTCACGTTAAATGCGTGTCTGTGACTAATGAAAATATACAGAGAGCGCCGTCTCTATGTCTCTCTTTCTCTCTCTCTCTCTCTCTCTCTCTCTCTCTCTCTCTCTCTCTCTCTTTCTCTATCTCTTTCTCTCTGTCTCTCTCTCCCAACCCCCACCTCCTCTCTCTCTCTCTCTCTCTCTCTCTCTCTCTCTCTCCACTCTTCAAAATACACTCCTGTGTCAGGACATGTATTTTCGAATCGTAAATCAAACTAGTGATACATGCAGTGCTTAGAATTGCCTTTACGATCAGCGTGGAATGTCGGGAACGTCACTTCACACGTGCATGTATGTAGGCTGGCGAAAACTGGCTTATGAGAGAAGGTCTTTTCAATTTACTTCTATAAGTGGTTTCGGTCACCCAGTATCATTCTTCTCCATTCAATGTGTCCGTCAGGTTTTGCTGTGCCTATTCGACTGGGCTCCTAAACATCTGAGCATAAACGTGGCATTCCTTATGGCGTAGCGTATCAGAGGACTACCTCCTGCAAATACTGGCATTTCAACCCACGACTTATGCAGGGCGCAATGACTGCAAGTAACGGAGTCCACACCTGCACTGTGCGTGTGGCGGACAGGACGCAATGTTGGTAACCAGAGGCGCGCTTCCCGCACCATGGACATGCAATCCGAAGCAATTCAAAGCAATCCGAAGCAATTCAAAGCAATCCAAAGCAATCCAAAGCAATTCAAAGCAATCCAAAGCAATCCGAAGCAATCCAAAGCAATCCAAAGCAATCCAAAGCAATCCAAAGCAATTCAAAGCAATCCAAAGCAATCCAAAGCAATCCAAAGCAATCCGAAGCAATCCAAAGCAATCCAAAGCAATCCAAAGCAATCCAAAGCAATCCAAAGCAATCCAAAGCAATCCAAAGCAATCCAAAGCAATCCAAAGCAATCCAAAGCAATCCAAAGCATCCAAAGCAATCCAAAGGGCATTTCACGCATATTTTCAGAGTAATCGCTGTAATCACACATGAGTCTATATCAAGACCGGGGTAAAAAATGCTGAAGATGTCTGGTTTTGAAGTCAATAATATTATAAGTACGGAATCATGGGATATTGCTGGTGAATCCAGCGATCACTTTCAAACAGAGCTGAAATGCCATTTGGATTGCCTTTGCTGGTGTCTGCACTTGAAGGAGAGGATTGGCTGGTAGCCCCAACATGGGTGGGTGGGGTGAGTGTAGTGGGATAGGTGCGGTGGGGTGGGTGGGGTGGGTGGGTGGGGGGCGGATTCCAGCCCAGGTGGGTGGGGAGGAATAGGTACAGTCAGAGTGTCACTGTCGTATACAGGTAGATGTTTCCACCCGCACCACGAGCTCCCCTCCCACCCACCATTCCCCAACCCTCCCCTACACTTCCCCCACCATTTCCCTCCACGATCCCCTATCCCCCCTTCCCCCTACCTCCCCTTTCCCCCTTTCCCCTACCTCCTCTATCCCCCTTCTCCCTATCTCCCTTCTCCCCCTTCCCCCTACCTCCCCTCTCACCCCTTCCCCCTACCTCCCCCTCCCCAGCCGCCCTTCCCCTGTGGTATTTTATGCTGCCTTGGGTCGCCAGTGTTGGAGTTACGGAGGCAAGGCCTGGAAGTTCTGTGATGATGGGATCCAGCCAATAAGAATAAAGTCCCACAGCAGGACCCCTACAGAGGGCTGCAAGCTATGGAACATCATCTCGGGGCATTTGAGGGTGCTCGTATGTGCACGTGCATATATGTATATGCCTGTTTTGGTGTGGGTGCGCATGCAACTCTGAGAGAGAGAGAGAGAGAGAGAGAGAGAGAGAGAGAGAGAGAGAGAGAGAGAGAGAGAGAGAGAGAGAGAGAGAGAGAGAGAGAGAGAGAGAGAGAGCGAGAGCGAGAGAGAGAGAGAGAGAGAGAGAGAGGGACGGAGGTAAATGGAGAAAGAGAGGTACAGAGAGAGAGAGACAGAGACAGAATCAAAGATAAAGACATAGATACATACACAGACAGAGAGAGAGAAAGAAGAAAACAGATGACTGACAGCTTTATTTACGCCTGAACCTCGCAATGAAGGAAAACTACATGCATTCCTGTAGTGGTAAGAAGTTTCATATCGTATGCATGACGCAATTACCCCATGAATAGGCACAACATTACCGAAGAAGAAAAGAAGCCTACGTCACTACATTGACGTCTATTTGTCAACCCCTCCAGCAGCCTCGTGACGTTTATCCCTCCAGGTTTACTGGAGGACCTCACAGCTTTATCTGTCTGTGTGTCTGTGTTTCTGTCAGTCCCGACTTAACAGCTGATATCTCAAAAACTACTGGACAGATTTCCTTGACATTTTGCACATTTACTGGAAGTCTAAAACACGGTGAGGCTTTGATGGCCGAGTATAATACAAAGCAAATACAAAACATTAGAAGGTAAAACAACGCAAATTTTCGGCTAAAAAGCCTTCATTAGGCGCACAAATAAAACTTACTGGAGGGCGGACAAAAGTAGAACTTTGTATTATACGCGGCCATCAAAGCCTCACCGTGTTTTAGACTTCCAGTAAGTGTGCAAAATGTCAAGGAAATCTGTCCAGTAGTTTTTGATAACTTTTGTCCGCCCTCCAGTAAGTTTTATTTGTGCGCCTGATGAAGGCTTTTTAGCCGAAAATTTGCGTTGTTTTACCTTCTAATGTTTTGTATTTGTTTTGTATTATACGCAGCCATCAAAGCCTCACCGTGTTTTAGACTTTTATTTTAATGCCGTGGCAGTCCCTTGTTTTTGACACTTACTGGAAGTTAGGTCCGATTGAATGTATCAAATTTTCCGAATCGAGGTTTGAAAACAAAGTGACTTTATTACGTGTTGGTGTTGCAAAGAAGGCAAGGGACGGAACTCTGTCCCGACTCAAGGGAAGTTTTGGCATGTGTGACGTGATCATTTGACGTAATTTCGAGGAGATTGGACATTAGTGAAGGAGAAAGAAGGATTTTTTATCCCTCCAGGTTTACTGGAGGTCCTCACAGCTTTATGGATTAGCTCACTCAGTAGCGCGTCGAATATTTTTTTGTCGCTGGGATATGCTTGGTTGTAGGAGATGCGCGTACGGGTTCGAATCCGCACAGAAACTTTGTTTAATGTGTATATGGTATTCGAGAGAGAGAGAGAGAGACCCACCCCACCCGTTGTTGTACACGTGAGAGGTTGCGGGTTCGAACCTTACATTTTCCCCCTCTTTTCTCGAGAGGTTGCGGGTTCGAACGCAATTTTTTATATATGCCAAAACCTGGAGGTTCAGCGCCAGCCGTTTTTACTGAAGGTGAATGTAAAAACGCACTGTATGTTTGCAATACACGCATAGCAAAACCTGGGGTGCGTTCAAGACAGACGCTACGGAGCGGTACGGAGCGGTACGTAGCGTTACGGAGCAATATGTGAGTGAGGCGCACGCCAATTAGTGAACGAGAGTGGCAAAACAGCCAATCAGTGAACGAGGGTGGCAAAACCCTAAACAGCGCAAGGACATCCTGAACGACACATTATTTTCAGATGAAGCAACGCCACGGTGCGTCACGTGCCGATATTGAACGCGCCACAGATCCACACTGCTGACCACGGTGTGGGACAGACCTGCTGATGCAATGCAGAATGAGTGACTTCCGCATGGAGGTCTCTCCCTAGTCCAGGCGAAAGTCCTAATCGTGCAGGCATGCGGTAGAATATTTACATGCGAGGTAGCGAGGAAGGAAGCGTGCGCTAGAAGAGTCTGTGTAGACAAGCAAGAAGGACCAATAACATGACCAGTAGCAGCCTCGGAAATATGACCTTCCATTACCAACATGGCGATAGCGTAATTGTTTACGTACTATTTTATGCAAACAATGTTATATTTTATGTCACTTTTAAGGTAGGAGTCAACATTCTGACCATTCATTTGTCACTGCATATAGGCACTGGCGTCAGCAGTAGTTCCCGTCCACGGGTTCCGTCTTTTGTGAATAAAGTAACAACATGTGTTTGGACGGAAAAGAAAGCAGATGAGGTAAAACAAATTCTGCAAACTGCTGAATCCAGGGCCAGCATTAAACAAGCTTACCAGATGATAGGTGTATATACTGACAGGGCGTTGGATTATTTTACTCAAGTTCTTCTTTCAAGCTCTCAATGCATGCAGCGCACTTTTAAGTTGGGCCTGCGTCTAGTGGGAGGTTCCACCAAGTGGTTTGACATCGGATAGGAAGCTCTACGTCGAGCTTAGGAATCAATACAAAAACCTTATTAGAGAAATGAAAGATAATGATAACAAAGATTTATGCAAAACTCTCATCAATAATGTTAAAAATTCTGCAGCTTTCTGGCCATTGGTGTGACCAGCCATGCACAGAAAGTCCGTACACTGTTCAATAAATTTAGAAGAAATAGAAACGTACTTTCAAAAATTGTTCAGACACTCCGAAGGTCCCAGATTCGCTGAAATTGTGTGTGTAGTCCAGCATGAAGAGCTCGACGCGCCTATACGAGAGGAAGAGGTCAAGTGGGCAATATCAAAATTACGGCACAGAAAAGCGGCAGGAGCTGGCGATATTCCTGGGGATTACCTAAAGTTTGCAGGTGGCTATATAACCTCTTTCCTTGTTTCGCTATTTAATTATATATACGGGAAGCAATACTTCCCGCGGAATTGGTGTAAATCCCTGATCATTCCTCTACACACAGGTGGAGATAGGTCGGATCCTAAGAACTATAGATGGATATCACCACTGAGTAGCGTTAGTAAAGTTTTTATGTCTATGTTGACAAACCGTCTACGAATATGGGCAGAAGAAGCCAATACGTTTTGTCTAGAGCAGGCAGGGTTTCGAGCTGACCATTCCACAATCGATCATGTGTACTCTCTTTTATCTGTCGCGGTCAAGCATGTGTATGGTAGCGGTAGAGGAAAACTCAACGCTGCCTTTGTTGATTACAGAAAGCCTTTGATTCAGTTGACAGGGCCCGACTCTGGACAATGTTGGCTGAATCGGGGCTGTCAGCAAAGTTTTTGAAAATGCTACAGTCTGTGTATTCGCAGGTACAGGCGTGTGTAAGTTGGAATAGTGCCACCTCAGCTTCTTTGACTGCTCGGTTGGTGTGAGGCAGGGGGCAGTAGAGTCTCTGATAATGTTTTGCCTATTTATTAATTACGTTGCTGTGTACATTCGCAGACATGTAAGGCATGGTGTGCACATTTTGCCCGGGTACACATACTTTTTTTCGCTTATTTTTGCAGATGATGTGGCTCTTCTTTCTACCACACCAGTTGGCCTGCAGTGTCAGATAGACAGGCTATATCATGCTTCTGAATGACTGGGCCTCCGCAAAAAGCCATGGTCTTTCGGAGGGGTGGATTTCTGGACAAGGGTGAAAGGTGGTCTCTAGGAGGTGGGGACCTAGAAGTTGTGAATTGGTATAAATACTTGGGTTGTTATAACTACAACAACAAACTAACATTTTCCTACCCTGGAAAGGCTGAGTCGATAAAAAGCCAAGAAAAAACTGTACATGTTGCCTCAAGCCGCATGTGGGAAATCATACACCACTACAAATGTGGCATGTTTTTTCCGTGTATCTGATGCCCAGGTACCAGCCTTCATTAGCTTTATAGGTTCCGGCAACTGTGGGGACTTGGAGAGGATGAGACAGCATAGAAAGAGCCACATATTGTGTGCCATATTTAAGCGTTCCTTTAAATGTATCCACAAAAAACCTCCTAATGCTATGTGTAGTGGTGAATTGGGGAGATACCCTATGTACATAAACACCACACTATACGAGCAGTAAGGTGACTGGTTGCGGTTGTCGGTGGACAGGCTACCAAATCAGGTCTACCTAATGATGCTGAAAGAAACACAGTCAAGTTAAATGTGGACAAAAGCCATTAGAGAAAATGTATATCAAGGCTTGGGTTTAGGCTAGAGGAAAAAAAAAAAAAATGTGTGGGCTAACTGTGGACGCGTGAATGAAAATTCATTTATCGGATCACTCAAACGTAGGCTTTGTGACTGTTATCAACAAGAATGTGTTACGAAACGCATATTTCCCATTTGTTGTTGGTTGTGGTTATGTCATACAGTGGGTTGGGAAGTATCTGCCAAGCCATAGTGTAGTTTGATATTGCTGCCAAGCCAGTGTTGATAATGAGATTTGTGTGGTGTGTGGAGTTTTAGAAGGAAAATCGAACAGTGAAACTTGTTTTCCTTCTAATGGAGAAACGAACTTAGTAGAACGTTTGGGATGATATTATATTCATCTCGGTTCGCATTCTGCCATTGACCAATCTGCAGTGGACGTTTTAGGTGACAGACTAATGAGACAGCTCAGTTATTGATCAATGGGGAGCTGACTGGTTATGTGAACAGTTGATTGGTCGTTTGGTGTGATATCGTGAATCAAGACACCCTCCAACGCTGTGATTGGTCGAGAACGACAGGTAGACTTTTGCTGTCGTATAAGAACCCGTGTTATGGAATAACACGCGTGCCCCGTTGCAGAATTTTCACATAGACAGCCCATGTGAGGACGGCGCCCTGTCTTGGAGAGTTCACGTGTTGAACTATCTGTGAAAACCGATGAAGTTTCGTCCACTGACGGACTATGCCCAGTAACCTACTTCAAATGTCTATGTATAGACAGGGAACTGGATGGAGGACTGCCCTCACTTCTGACTCGAGAGAGACAACGCTTAAGGTATCTCAAGTTCTCGTCTCTAAAAAGTTCCCTTTCCTAAGTGAACTACGTCCTGTCCTCCCTGTAAGGAGGAATTGTCTCTAGAGATACTCCAAAGCCGGAGAAGACTCCTACGAGAAAGTTTCAGACCGTCTCTCGCATCGTCGCCCTCCTCGCCTCATCGACCCCTCAAGTTACCTCGCCTGCCATCTGCTCGTCTGCCGGACGTCTGACCACGTGTTGACGCAAGAGCTTCTACATCTCCTGGATCAAGTACAAGTCAAGACCTCAGCCTCCACTATGAGAACCGAGAAATAACGACTGCCTCCTCTCCCATGCGAGGCAATCTCAGGTTTCGTCGTATTTTGTGAAGTGCATCCGTAAGCGGATATCCAAAATTCCCCCTCTCCCTCCAGTGTGTGTGGAATTTCATTCATTGGGAAAGCGGGCACGCGTGCTCGTTGCGGATTGGCTGAACACCACCACAAGTCTCAGATGTGAGTACCGGTTTACTCTGGCTTGGCAGCCGTTTTCTTTTAAGTATTGTTTATTTTGGGGAACGGTTTATTTTATTTAGCAATGCGTTTCAGTATCTCCATGACTTATTGAATATTATGTCGAAAATTTCACTCATGACCAATTTGTTTATTATTTATTAAAGCTATTTCTGAACTTTGATTTCGGTATCCCACTCCTCATTTGTGTACGTACGTCATCCCTGTCTGAATGGGAGTGGAAGGTGGCAAGTAGTTAATGCAAATTACCCTTGACATTTCACGAGCCAAAGAAAATATTAATCATCTTATTACTACTTGTAACAAATGGCATATACACATCAATGAAAGTGATCGGTTCAAACTGTACAGATCATTTTTTAAAAGCTACAGTTTGAAAGTCACCTAAATGACGTCAATATCAAAAAGTTTAGGGATGTATTTAGGCCTAGGCCTGAACGTTTCCGTTTATGGAACATTGCACTTAAGTCAAATCTACGAAATCCTCTGCATGATGTAGACAGAGAATGTCCATTTTGTGAAGAATATGAAGATGAATGCCATTTCCTACTCAAATGCCATAAATATAAAGAACTTAGAGAAAAGTATATATTAAAACAAACAGACAGCCAGACATACACACAGACATAGAGAGAGACAGACACACTCACACACATACAGACAGACAGACAGACAGACAGACAGAAACACAGACAGACAGACAGACAGACACACAGACAGACGTCTAGACATACATACAGACAGACAGACATACAGACATAAACACGGACAGACAAATACACGGACAGACAGACAGACAGACACACAGACACACACACAGAGACAGAAAAATAGACGGAGAGACAGACAGACAGACAGACAGTCAGACAGACAGACAGACAGACAGACGGACAGATAGACAGACAGACATACAGACAGACATACAGACATACATACACACAGACAGAAAGATATACATACATACAGACAGACAGACAGACAGACAGACAGACAGACAGACAGACAGACAGACAGACAGACAGACAGACAGACAGACAGACAGACAGACATACAGACAGACAGACAGACAGACAGACAGACAGACAGACAGACAGACAGACACACAGACAGACACACAGACACACAGACAGACAGACAGACACACAGACAGACAGATAGACAGACAGACAGACATACAGACAGACAGACAGGCAGACAGTTACAGCAATATAATAGCTGACACTGAATAGAAATGCATCTAAATTCTAAAAATCGTGTGCACAATAAAGTAGAAGGCGACCAACATGTTATATGTAAACTTTGAATATCGAATGGGAAAACCAAGAAAAACAAAAGCGATGAAGACAGTTTATTCAATGCCTCCAAACAGAAACGAATACAGACGTGACAGTCTCCGCGTTTCGTGTTGGGAATTTATAAAACTTCTGGACCACTACATTGACGAGGTAAAAGAATGTTGGTTTTTCAATTGCCTGAGTTAACACTTTTTAAGATAACACTTAAACATGGCTAACCCCATCACTTCCTCTTCCACTTCCACCTCCTCCTCCGTCATCTCTTCCTCCTCCTCTGATTCTTCCTTCTCTTGTAAATCTCCTTCTCCACTTCTTCAGCGTTATGGCTGTCATTCTTCTCAGCAGTGACATTTGAAAGGTTGAAGCAAAATTGTTCCTAAGAGCAAATAACTTCTCCGTGTCTCGTGGCACTGGAGAAAATGCGATTTGTCAATGCAGCATGTGCACGTGTCCTAGCTGTGGGTACAGCAGGGTTTGATGAGGATGTTGTGCACGTGTCCTAGCTGTGGGGACAGCAGGGTTTGATGAGGATGTCGATGCCAGTGACGAAGACAATGAGGAAGACGAAGAGGATGCAAGACACGCCAATGATGACTTGAATGGAAACCTCTTCCGCATTTTCCTTGATGTCTCCTGAAACAGGATGCAGTTGTGTGTGGACATTTTCCTTGATGTCTCCTGAAACAGGATGCAGTTGTGTGTGGACATTTTCCCCAACCTCAGCGTGCACGGATTTCATTTCCTTGCTTGAAGAACACAATGCATGCTCTTAGAAGTTCTGGAAATTTTTAGTCTGCTTTGTGTCAACGCCCACTGTCAGTTTGCCCCGTGGATACATTTTGACTTCAGTGACCACCGCTTTAGCTAACGTTGTCATGTATGTGTTGCATCTCGGGTAATGATAACACTGGTTCACAACAACAAATAATGTGCATTGCAAAGACTGTTAGAAACAACTATCGATTCCTTAGTGACGACTAGTGACGACTCAGCATTTTAATCCAGGACCCTTTACGCAAGGTGTTCCATCAATGAGGATGTTTAGAGTCCCTATCTACTCACTCTCCACTTGGAAGGACAGGTCGTTCATGCAGAGGGCGTCCCCCTCTGTCTTGTCTTCCTTGGTGGCCACGTACACCCCTCTCTCTCCTCCCCCCAGCTGGAACTGGAACGGCGCGGTCAGGTAGCGGACCACCCTGTCGCTGTGCTGGAAGTGACGTCATCAGAGAATTCGTCCTCATCAACACTTGTCATTCTCGCCTCATGTCCAACTTATTGGCGGTAAAAGTTAGAACTCACTGGTGTGATATGCGTTTTTCAAATGTTCGTTCCGTCCACTAATAAAAAGCTAACCATACTAATTGACGAGATTCTTTTGAAAGACTGGCAGTGTCAGAATTGATCATACACGTGGTAGTAAGACTGAAGGACGTCTTATTATCAACAGGACACGCATATCTACATGCACGCACACGCATATACACAACACACACATACACACACACACACACACACACACATACACACACACATACACAGACACTCACACACACACACACACACACACACATCTGAGCACAAACAGACATACACACACACACACACACACACACATATGAGCACACACATACGCGCACACGAAGCTAACATCCAGTATAAGCACCCGTCTTCATTATGAGAAATACTGGATTTCATGCGGCTAAAATAATGTCTTACCTCTCCTTTTCTGTAGACAAGGACATCGGGGATGACGTCATCACACCGAAGAGTCCTGTCACTGCTGCTGTAGGAGCAGCTTCTCTTCAGATCAGGTACGTCTGCAAAATATGTGCATGTATTGCAAGTCATCTTCACAACGGAATATTTAGGAAGGGCGTGGTCCTCTACGGTTGCTGTTTCGCTGGTGGCGGACAAGTTCAGTATGGGACAGGCAGATTCCCCAACAGAGGCTGAATATGAAGATACGGTCTGGGTTGGGTGGTGGGGTTGCACGTTTCTTCCTCGGTTTTCTTCGGTCTGCAAGGCTGGCCCAGTCGTTGTGTTTGAAGGAGGAGACAGCCTGGTGGAGGATGCGTCCCCAGACCTCGTGGATGTATACATGTGTGTACGCCTGACTATACACAATCTTTCCAATGTGTATAAAAATAGACACAGAGCATGGGTAGGGGCTCAATGAAAGCAATGCTGTGATATTTTTCTTTTTTCTGTACTCGTGCGTGTGTGTGTGTGTGTGTGTGTGTATGTGTGTGTGTGTGTGT
>JAWQFJ010017504.1:2500-15802 GCA_034096865.1 Theodoxus fluviatilis
CGATTAGCAAGCTCTCTTCAAAGCACGGTTAGCATTCTACATTCAAAGACAGCACGATCTACACGTCTTTGTTGCCTGTCACGTGATTTGAGCCACACAAGAACGCTGTTTACACGGACAAGCCGACAAGAGGTTGCGGTGGATAGTTCGAGGCTGAGGTAGATCAGGAAAGTGGTTTTCATTTGCTTACGTGGAGCTTGGCATGTCTCTGGGATGACAGGAAAGCGAAAACATTTCCATCGGATCTGACGAAACGGAACCTGAGCAAGATCGCCAGGGCAGTATCAACAAGTCAAAAATTCCCACTCCGGGCTGTGCTAAAGATTACCACAGCCCGAAAGCGGAGTGTGGATGATTGGGGTTTTTGTAGTTCGCCCCTGTCTGGGAAAAAGAACCAGGGCAAATGGTTGTGTGCGAGGGAGCAGGGGAAAATCGGGTTAGAAATTGTATGGAGAAGAGGTACTTTTCTCGCAAAAGTTGTGGTGGGAATGCAAAGTTAGCCCTTAAGGTTGGTGGTGAAAATAAACCCACTGTGTCTCCCTACGCGATTTGTAAGAGGTGAATAACAAAGGAATTGGAGAGTTGAGTTGGTCTTACTCTAAATAGCTCTAATGATTTTTGTATTCAAATCGATCTTTAATGCCATCTGTCATAAGTAATTCAAACACCAAGTGTTCCAGAACTGTTCTATGATTTGTTTCTCTTGCAATGCAATCACTTACCTTCGTTCATTTTGTATAACCCTTTGTTTGTAACTCTCTGTGTTGCATTGCACAGTTTCTGTTGTGCATAGCTATAAACCTGATACCAGTCAAATGTTCCATGTTTAGGATGAAAAAAGTATATGTTATGTTATATTATGTTATGTTATTTCATGTTACTAAATAGCCTGCAAAGACTTAAATCCCATCGATTCATATCATTCATTTATTCATTCATTCATTCATTCATTCATTCATTCATTCATTCATTCATTCATTCATTCATTCATTATTTCATTCATTCATTCGTTCATTTATTCATTCATTCATTCATTTATTCACTTGTTCATTCATTCATTTGTTTGTTCATTTGTTCGTCCGTTCGTCCGAATGAATAAGAGAAAAACATTATATGCGAGAGAGACCGAGAAACTGAAGTGAAAAACCTGCATAAGATGAGTTTCTTTACAGGAACAGTTTTGGTGGAAATGCAAATCAGCTGATGTATATACATGTAGTTGTATGAAATCAAGCACGATGCAGGTATTCGGTTTTATATCAAGCGTATTTAGAATCTGAAAATTTTTGGATTATATTTAAAATGTTGCTTGCAGTTTACATACGTACACGCACTCCCGTACACATCGTTACCACGCAAAGCGGGCGCGCACGATGGTGTTGATGACCGTGGTAGAGATGATGGTGGTGGAGATTGTGGTAGAAGTGGTGGTGGTGGTGGAGATTGTGGTAGAGGTGGTGGTGGTGGTGGAGATTGTGGTAGAGGTGGTGGTGGTGGTGGAGATTGTGGTAGAGGTGGTGGCTATCGTGGTAGAGGTGGTGGTGGTGGTGGTGATCGTGGTAGAGGTGGTGGTCGTGGTGGTGATCGTGGTAGAAGTAGTGGTGGCTATTGTGGTAGAGATGGTGGTGGTGGTGTTGATCGTGGTTGAAGTGGTGGTGGTGATCATGGTAGAGGTGGTGGTGGTGGCTATTGTGGTAGAGGTGGTGGTGGTGGTGTAGATTGTGGTAGAGGTGGTGTTGGGATCGTGGTAGAGGTGATGGTGGTGGTGTAGATTGTGGTAGAGGTGGTGGTGGTAATGATCGTGGTAGAAGTGGTGGTGGTGGTGGCTATCGTGGTAGAGGTGGTGGTGGTGGTGAAGATTGTGGTAGAGGTGGTGGTGGTATCGGGGTAGAGGTGGTTGGGGTGATGGTGGTAGAGGTGGTGGGGGTATCGGGGTACAGGTGGTGGTGGTGATGGTGGTAGAGGTAGTGGTGGCGGTGAAGATTGTGGTAGAGGTGGTGGTGGTGGTGTAGCTTGTGGTAGAGGTGGTGGTGTTGTTCGTGGTAGAGGTGGTGGTGGTGATGAAGATTGTGGTAGATGTGGTGGTGATGATCGTGGTAGAGGTGGTGGTGGTGGAGATTGTGGTAGAGGTGGTGGTGGTGGTGTAGATTGTGGTAGAGGTGTGGTGATGATCGTGGTAGAGGTGGTGGTGAAAATTGTGGTATAGGTGGAGGTGGTGATCTATGGTAGAGGTGATGATGGTGATGAAGATTGTGGTATAGGTGGGGGTGGTGATCTATGGTAGAGGTGATGATGGTGATGAAGATTGTGATAGAGGTGGTGGTGGTGATCGTGATAGAGGTGATGGTGGTGGTGAAAAATTACGGTAGAGGTGGTGGTGGTGGTGGTGATCGTGGTAGAGGTGGTGGTGGTGCTTGTAGTAGAGGTGATGGTGGTGGTGCTTGTAGTAGAGGTGATGGTGGTGGTGAAGATTGTGGTAGAGGTGGTGTTGGTGATCGTGGTAGAGGTGATGGTGGTGATGAAGATTGTAGTAGAGGTGGTGGTGGTGGTGATCGTGGTAGATATGATGGTGGTGATAGTGGTAGATGTAGTGGTGGGGATCGTGGTAGAAGTGGTGGTGGAGATCGTGGTAGAGGTGATGATCATGGAGATTGTGGTAGAGGTGGTGATGGTGGTGGTGATCGTGGTAGAAGTGGTGGTGGTTGAGATTGTGGTAGAGGTGGTGATGGTGGTGGTGATCATGGTAGAAGTGATCGTGGTGGTGGCTATCGCGGTAGAGGTGGTGGTAGTGGTGAAAATTGTGGTAGAAGTGGTGGTGTTGGTGGTAGAGATGTTGATGGTAGATGTGATTGTGGTAGAAGTGATGGTGGTGGTGGTGATGGTGGTAGAGATGGTGATGGTGGTGGTGATTGTGGTAGAAGGGATGGTGGTGATGGTGATGGTGGTAGAGATGGAAATGGCGGTAATGAACGGGGTAGAGGTGGTGGTGGTGGCAATCGTGGTAAGAAGTGGTGGTGGTGGAGATCGTGGTAGAGATGGTGCTGGTGGTGGCTATCGTGGCAGAAGTGGTGGTGGAGATTGTGGAAGAGTTGGTGATGGAGATTATCGTTGAGGTGGTGTTGGTGGTGATCGTGGTTGAAGTGGTGGTGGTGGTGGTAATGATCGTAGTAGAGGTGGTGGTGGTGGTGGTGGAGATTGTGGCTGAGGTGGTGGTAGTGATGATCGTGGTAGAAGGCGTGGTGGTGGCGATCGTGGCAGAGGTGGTGGTGATGGTGGTGATCGTGGCAGAGTGGGTAGTGGTGGTGGTAGTGGTGATGGTGGTGGATATTGTGGTAGAGGTGGTGATAATGGCGGTGGTGGTGGAGATTGTGGTAGAGGTGGTGGTAGATGTAGTGGTGGTGGTGGTGGCGATCGTGGTAGATGTGGCGGTGGTGGTGATCGTAGTAGATGTGATGGTGATGGTGACCGTGGTAGAGGTGGTGGTCGTGGTCGTGGAGATTGCGGTTGAGGTGGTGGTAGAGGTGGTGGAGATTGTGGTAAAGGTGGTGACGGAGATTGTGGTAGAGATGGTAGTGGTGGTAATCGTGGTAGAGATGGTAGTGGTGGTAATCGTGGTAGAGATTGTAGTGGTGGCCATCCCGGTATAAAAGTGGCGGTGGTGGTGGTGGCGATTGTGCACCGCCACTGTGTCAGTAAGTGACTGATAAATCAGTTTTCGTAAAGTTTAGGATGCAGGCAGCATGCATCTATTGGGTGCACTATTCATTCTGTTTATCAAGACCCGTCCGCAAATACACAGGCGCCATACCATAATTCAATCGAAGATCATCTTGTCAGAAAAAAATGTATTGTGAGTAATAGCTTGGTATTGATTTTGCTGTTTGATCAGCAGATGCGTGCAGAGAGGTTCTTGGCGGTAGATGTGGAATTTGGCGACAAGTTTGTGGTTGTGTGTGGGTTGGGCTCTGTCTTCCAGAGGGATCTGCACGCACGGCTGGACCTGAATGATCTGACCCTGTCCAGTGATCCAGACAGACTCTTTGTTTTCTTGGGGCCGCCCCTGGCTGAGCTGCTGGAGCAGGCCCCTGGCTGAGCTGCTGGAGCAGGCCCCTGGCTGAGCTGCTGGAGCAGGCCCCTGGCTGAGCTGCTGGAGCAGGCCCCTGGCTGAGCTGCTGGAGCAGGCCCCTGGCTGAGCTGCTGGAGCAGGCCCCTGGCTGAGCTGCTGGAGCAGGCCCCTGGCTGAGCTGCTGGAGCAGGCCCCTGGCTGAGCTGCTGGAGCAGGCCCCTGACTGAGCTACTGGAGCAGGCCCCTGGCTGAGCTACTGGAGCAGGCCCCTGACTGAGCTACTGGAGCAGGCCCCTGGCTGAGCTACAGGAGCAGGCCCCTGGCTGAGCTACTGGAGCAGGCCCCTGGCTGAGCTACAGGAGCAGGCCCCTGACTGAGCTACTGGAGCAGGCCCCTGGCTGATCTGCTGGAGCAGGCCCCTGGCTGAGCTACTGGAGCAGGCCCCTGGCTGAGCTGCTGGAGCAGGCCCCTGGCTGAGCTACTACAGCAGGCCCCTGGCTGAGCTACTGGAGCAGGCCCCTGGTTGAGCTACTGGAGCAGGCCCCTGGCTGAGCTACTGGAGCAGGCCCCTGGCTGAGCTACTGGAGCAGGTCCCTGGCTGAGCTACTGGAGCAGGTCCCTGGCTGAGCTACTGGAGCAGGTCCCTGGCTGAGCTACTGGAGCAGGCCCCTCCCTGGCTGAGCTACTGGAGCAGGCCCCTGGCTGAGCTACTGGAGCAGGCCCCTGGCTGAGCTGTTGGAGCAGGCCCCTGGCTGAGCTACTGGAGCAGGCCCCTGGCTGAGCTACTGGAGCAGACCGCAAAAGCCCTGCAGCCAGGTGTTCCAGCTGATGAGGGGGGCATCCAGCGGATCCGGCTGTATGTTGCTCTTAAGAATATTTATAATGCAGGTGCCAGAAAGTGTTTCGACCCGAATTTGATGGAATCTTTACCAGAACACTCCTATTTATACCAAAAATAGGCTCCTTCTCAGACAAGCAATGCGCCTGGTCAGCCAATCAGACGCTTCCGACTAAATAGGTTCGGCATACATGTATACCTGGAGCGCGTTGCGGCGCTACCTAGCCCAGCAAGATTTGGCTAGTCTCGGTCCAAGGCAAGAACTTGACCAAAAGCAACGACCACGAGATCTCGTAGTCGGAAGTGGAGAGAGCAAGATGGCGGCCAGAATGCGAGAAACCTTGAAAAAGATCATTCTAAGAGTAAGAAACAACAACAATTGAACAAAACAATACTACACTGGTTGTGGAAAAAAATCTACAACGGTTTAGATCTATTACTCGGTAAATTTACTGGCAAAACATAGCTGAAGTAGGGTGTTTAGGTAGGTTACCTACCCAAATGGTACAACAACACACACGACGACACGTGCATCGACTCATGAAATGAGTGGACTCCACATTCAGATTTGGCAGACATTTTTGACTGGCTCGGCCCGATCTGTGATCTAATCACCAGTTTTAAAGACATAACAAGCACTCACCGGTCTGCAACTGCTGCCAACTGGCAGTTGGGACGGTTATATTAAAACATACATCATCTAGAAACACAAAGCCAAGCTTTGTGTGTCGCACCGCCGCCATTTTTTCTCGTTATTCTCGCTAGGCGGAGCACCTCTCAGAGCTGTTTGCGAAGTCTCGCCTAGGCCTCGTTTTCCTCGGAGCAAGAGCGTTGAGAATGCTTGGTTTTCTTGCTTTCCTTGGCAAATCTTGGCAAATCTCGCCGTTTGCAACGCGCCCCTGGTTGTCAAAATCCTACCAAAACTCCGCGTCTCGAAGTATTCGCTGGGTCACCTATTTGTGGCAGCTGACAGCCCAGGGAAATATTCCTATTTTGGACCAACTGGTAGATGTTTTACAATCTGTCTTCCTTTGTAATCCATATGGTTGCAATGTCTTCCTTTGTAATCCATATGGTTGCAATGTCTTCCTTTGTAATCCATATGGTTGCAATGTCTTCCTTTGTAATCCATATGGTTGCAATGTCTTCCTTTGTAATCCATATGGTTGCAATGTCTTCCTTTGTAATCCATATGGTTGCAATGTAATCCGTATGGTTGCAATGTCTTCCTTTGTAATCCATATGGTTGCAATGTAATCCGTATGGTTGCAATGTCTTCCTTTGTAATCCATATGGTTGCAATGTCTTCCTTTGTAATCCATATGGTTGCAATGTCTTCCTTTGTAATCCATATGGTTGCAATGTCTTCCTTTGTAATCCATATGGTTGCAATGTAATCCGTATGGTTGCAATGTCTTCCTTTGTAATCCATATGGTTGCAATGTAATCCGTATGGTTGCAATGTCTTCCTTTGTAATCCATATGGTTGCAATGTAATCCGTATGGTTGCAATGTCTTCCTTTGTAATCCATATGGTTGCAATGTAATCCGTATGGTTGCAATGTCTTCCTTTGTAATCCATATGGTTGCAATGTAATCCGTATGGTTGCAATGTCTTCCTTTGTAATCCATATGGTTGCAATGTAATCCATATGGTTGCAATGTCTTCCTTTGTAATCCATATGGTTGCAATGTCTTCCTTTGTAATCCGTATGGTTGCAATGTCTTCCTTTGTAATCCATATGGTTGCAATGTAATCCGTATGGTTGCAATGTCTTCCTTTGTAATCCATATGGTTGCAATGTCTTCCTTTGTAATCCGTATGGTTGCAATGTCTTCCTTTGTAATCCATATGGTTGCAATGTCTTCCTTTGTAATCCATATGGTTGCAATGTCTTCCTTTGTAATCCATATGGTTGCAATGTCTTCCTTTGTAATCCATATGGTTGCAATGTCTTCCTTTGTAATCCATATGGTTGCAATGTCTTCCTTTGTAATCCATATGGTTGCAATGTCTTCCTTTGTAATCCATATGGTTGCAATGTCTTCCTTTGTAATCCATATGGTTGCAATGTCTTCCTTTGTAATCCATATGGTTGCAATGTCTTCCTTTGTAATCCATATGGTTGCAATGTCTTCCTTTGTAATCCATATGGTTGCAATGTCTTCCTTTGTAATCCATATGGTTGCAATGTCTTCCTTTGTAATCCATATGGTTGCAAATTCACTGAGCTGGTTAGAGTAAGAGCAGGTCAGGGTCCGTATTCACAACGGCGATTTATCGGCGATTTATTTTAACCCCGATTTATCTCTAAACTCAGACGATTCCAACTGCCTGTTCCGCTCTCCCTTGGCTGGAAACCAGTATATATAGCAAAGCGCAACCTAGGATCCTCTGACGAGCGTACCTTATCGAACCGATCAAGATAACACGGGGCTAGGGGATAAATCGAGTGTTAAAAAGATAAATCGCCGTTGTGAATACGGGCCCTGACCTGCTCTTACTCTAACCAGCTCAGTGAATTTGCAACCATATGGATTACAAAGGAAGACATTGCAACCATATGGATTACAAAGGAAGACATTGCAACCATATGGATTACAAAGGAAGACATTGCAACCATATGGATTACAAAGGAAGACATTGCAACCATATGGATTACAAAGGAAGACATTGCAACCATATGGATTACAAAGGAAGACATTGCAACCATATGGATTACAAAGGAAGACATTGCAACCATATGGATTACAAAGGAAGACATTGCAACCATATGGATTACAAAGGAAGACATTGCAACCATATGGATTACAAAGGAAGACATTGCAACCATATGGATTACAAAGGAAGACATTGCAACCATATGGATTACAAAGGAAGACATTGCAACCATATGGATTACAAAGGAAGACATTGCAACCATACGGATTACAAAGGAAGACATTGCAACCATATGGATTACAAAGGAAGACATTGCAACCATACGGATTACATTGCAACCATATGGATTACAAAGGAAGACATTGCAACCATACGGATTACAAAGGAAGACATTGCAACCATATGGATTACAAAGGAAGACATTGCAACCATATGGATTACATTGCAACCATATGGATTACAAAGGAAGACATTGCAACCATACGGATTACATTGCAACCATATGGATTACAAAGGAAGACATTGCAACCATACGGATTACATTGCAACCATATGGATTACAAAGGAAGACATTGCAACCATACGGATTACATTGCAACCATATGGATTACAAAGGAAGACATTGCAACCATACGGATTACATTGCAACCATATGGATTACAAAGGAAGACATTGCAACCATACGGATTACATTGCAACCATATGGATTACAAAGGAAGACATTGCAACCATATGGATTACAAAGGAAGACATTGCAACCATATGGATTACAAAGGAAGACATTGCAACCATATGGATTACAAAGGAAGACATTGCAACCATACGGATTACATTGCAACCATATGGATTACAAAGGAAGACATTGCAACCATACGGATTACATTGCAACCATATGGATTACAAAGGAAGACATTGCAACCATATGGATTACAAAGGAAGACATTGCAACCATATGGATTACAAAGGAAGACATTGCAACCATATGGATTACAAAGGAAGACATTGCAACCATATGGATTACAAAGGAAGACATTGCAACCATATGGATTACAAAGGAAGACAGATTGTAAAACATCTACCAGTTGGTCCAAAATAGGAATATTTCCCTGGGCTGTCAGCTGCCACAAATAGGTGACCCAGCGAATACTTCGAGACGCGGAGTTTTGGTAGGATTTTGACAACCAGGGGCGCGTTGCAAACGGCGAGATTTGCCAAGATTTGCCAAGGAAAGCAAGAAAACCAAGCATTCTCAACGCTCTTGCTCCGAGGAAAACGAGGCCTAGGCGAGACTTCGCAAACAGCTCTGAGAGGTGCTCCGCCTAGCGAGAATAACGAGAAAAAATGGCGGCGGTGCGACACACAAAGCTTGGCTTTGTGTTTCTAGATGATGTATGTTTTAATATAACCGTCCCAACTGCCAGTTGGCAGCAGTTGCAGACCGGTGAGTGCTTGTTATGTCTTTAAAACTGGTGATTAGATCACAGATCGGGCCGAGCCAGTCAAAAATGTCTGCCAAATCTGAATGTGGAGTCCACTCATTTCATGAGTCGATGCACGTGTCGTCGTGTGTGTTGTTGTACCATTTGGGTAGGTAACCTACCTAAACACCCTACTTCAGCTATGTTTTGCCAGTAAATTTACCGAGTAATAGATCTAAACCGTTGTAGATTTTTTTCCACAACCAGTGTAGTATTGTTTTGTTCAATTGTTGTTGTTTCTTACTCTTAGAATGATCTTTTTCAAGGTTTCTCGCATTCTGGCCGCCATCTTGCTCTCTCCACTTCCGACTACGAGATCTCGTGGTCGTTGCTTTTGGTCAAGTTCTTGCCTTGGACCGAGACTAGCCAAATCTTGCTGGGCTAGGTAGCGCCGCAACGCGCTCCAGGTATACATGTATGCCGAACCTATTTAGTCGGAAGCGTCTGATTGGCTGACCAGGCGCATTGCTTGTCTGAGAAGGAGCCTATTTTTGGTATAAATAGGAGTGTTCTGGTAAAGATTCCATCAAATTCGGGTCGAAACACTTTCTGGCACCTGCATTATAAATATTCTTAAGAGCAACATACAGCCGGATCCGCTGGATGCCCCCCTCATCAGCTGGAACACCTGGCTGCAGGGCTTTTGCGGTCTGCTCCAGTAGCTCAGCCAGGGGCCTGCTCCAGTAGCTCAGCCAGGGGCCTGCTCCAACAGCTCAGCCAGGGGCCTGCTCCAGTAGCTCAGCCAGGGGCCTGCTCCAGTAGCTCAGCCAGGGAGGGGCCTGCTCCAGTAGCTCAGCCAGGGACCTGCTCCAGTAGCTCAGCCAGGGACCTGCTCCAGTAGCTCAGCCAGGGACCTGCTCCAGTAGCTCAGCCAGGGGCCTGCTCCAGTAGCTCAGCCAGGGGCCTGCTCCAGTAGCTCAACCAGGGGCCTGCTCCAGTAGCTCAGCCAGGGGCCTGCTGTAGTAGCTCAGCCAGGGGCCTGCTCCAGCAGCTCAGCCAGGGGCCTGCTCCAGTAGCTCAGCCAGGGGCCTGCTCCAGCAGATCAGCCAGGGGCCTGCTCCAGTAGCTCAGTCAGGGGCCTGCTCCTGTAGCTCAGCCAGGGGCCTGCTCCAGTAGCTCAGCCAGGGGCCTGCTCCTGTAGCTCAGCCAGGGGCCTGCTCCAGTAGCTCAGTCAGGGGCCTGCTCCAGTAGCTCAGCCAGGGGCCTGCTCCAGTAGCTCAGTCAGGGGCCTGCTCCAGCAGCTCAGCCAGGGGCCTGCTCCAGCAGCTCAGCCAGGGGCCTGCTCCAGCAGCTCAGCCAGGGGCCTGCTCCAGCAGCTCAGCCAGGGGCCTGCTCCAGCAGCTCAGCCAGGGGCCTGCTCCAGCAGCTCAGCCAGGGGCCTGCTCCAGCAGCTCAGCCAGGGGCCTGCTCCAGCAGCTCAGCCAGGGGCCTGCTCCAGCAGCTCAGCCAGGGGCGGCCCCAAGAAAACAAAGAGTCTGTCTGGATCACTGGACAGGGTCAGATCATTCAGGTCCAGCCGTGCGTGCAGATCCCTCTGGAAGACAGAGCCCAACCCACACACAACCACAAACTTGTCGCCAAATTCCACATCTACCGCCAAGAACCTCTCTGCACGCATCTGCTGATCAAACAGCAAAATCAATACCAAGCTATTACTCACAATACATTTTTTTCTGACAAGATGATCTTCGATTGAATTATGGTATGGCGCCTGTGTATTTGCGGACGGGTCTTGATAAACAGAATGAATAGTGCACCCAATAGATGCATGCTGCCTGCATCCTAAACTTTACGAAAACTGATTTATCAGTCACTTACTGACACAGTGGCGGTGCACAATCGCCACCACCACCACCGCCACTTTTATACCGGGATGGCCACCACTACAATCTCTACCACGATTACCACCACTACCATCTCTACCACGATTACCACCACTACCATCTCTACCACAATCTCCGTCACCACCTTTACCACAATCTCCACCACCTCTACCACCACCTCAACCGCAATCTCCACGACCACGACCACCACCTCTACCACGGTCACCATCACCATCACATCTACTACGATCACCACCACCGCCACATCTACCACGATCGCCACCACCACCACCACTACATCTACCACCACCTCTACCACAATCTCCACCACCACCGCCATTATCACCACCTCTACCACAATATCCACCACCATCACCACTACCACCACCACTACCCACTCTGCCACGATCACCACCATCACCACCACCTCTGCCACGATCGCCACCACCACGCCTTCTACCACGATCATCACTACCACCACCTCAGCCACAATCTCCACCACCACCACCACCACCTCTACTACGATCATTACCACCACCACCACCACTTCAACCACGATCACCACCAACACCACCTCAACGATAATCTCCATCACCAACTCTTCCACAATCTCCACCACCACTTCTGCCACGATAGCCACCACCAGCACCATCTCTACCACGATCTCCACCACCACCACTTCTACCACGATTGCCACCACCACCACCTCTACCCCGTTCATTACCGCCATTTCCATCTCTACCACCATCACCATCACCACCATCCCTTCTACCACAATCACCACCACCATCACCATCTCTACCACCATCACCACCACCACCATCACTTCTACCACAATCACATCTACCATCAACATCTCTACCACCAACACCACCACTTCTACCACAATTTTCACCACTACCACCACCTCTACCGCGATAGCCACCACCACGATCACTTCTACCATGATCACCACCACCATCACCACCTCTACCACAATCTCAACCACCACCACTTCTACCACGATCACCACCACCATCACCACCTCTACCACAATCTCCATGATCATCACCTCTACCACGATCTCCACCACCACTTCTACCACGATCCCCACCACTACATCTACCACTATCACCACCATCATATCTACCACGATCACCACCACCACCACCTCTACTACAATCTTCATCACCACCATCACCTCTACCACGATCACCAACACCACCTCTACCACAATCTTCACCACCACCATCACCTCTACTACAAGCACCACCACCATCACCTCTACTACAAGCACCACCACCACCTCTACCACGATCACCACCACCACCACCACCTCTACCGTAATTTTTCACCACCACCATCACCTCTATCACGATCACCACCACCACCTCTATCACAATCTTCATCACCATCATCACCTCTACCATAGATCACCACCCCCACCTATACCACAATCTTCATCACCATCATCACCTCTACCATAGATCACCACCTCCACCTATACCACAATTTTCACCACCACCTCTACCACGATCATCACCACACCTCTACCACAATCTACACCACCACCACCACCTCTACCACAATCTCCACCACCACCACCTCTACCACGATCATCACCACCACATCTACCACAATCTTCATCACCACCACCACCTCTACCACGAACAACACCACCACCTCTACCACAAGCTACACCACCACCACCACCTCTACCACAATCTTCACCGCCACCACTACCTCTACCACCATCACCACCACCACCTGTACCCCGATACCCCCACCACCTCTACCACCATCACCCCAACCACCTCTACCCCGATACCACCACCACCTCTACCACAATCTTCACCACCACCACCACCTCTACCACGATAGCCACCACCACCACCACTTCTACCACGATCATTACCACCACCACCTCTACCACAATCTACACCACCACCATCACCTCTACCACGATCCCAACACCACCTCTACCACAATCTACACCACCACCACCACCTCTACCACAATAGCCACCACCACCACCTCTACCATGATCACCACCACCACTTCAACCACGATCAACACCACCACCACCATCTCTACCACAATAGCCACCACTACTTCTACCACGATCACCACCACGACCACCACCTCTACCACGATCACCACCACCACCACCACCTCTACCACGATAGCCACCACCTCTACCACAATCTCCACCACCACCACCACCTCTACCACAATCTCCACCACCACCACCACCTCTACCACAATCTCCACCACCACCACCACTTCTACCACAATCTCCACCACCATCATCTCTACCACGGTCATCAACACCATCGTGCGCGCCCGCTTTGCGTGGTAACGATGTGTACGGGAGTGCGTGTACGTATGTAAACTGCAAGCAACATTTTAAATATAATCCAAAAATTTTCAGATTCTAAATACGCTTGATATAAAAC